>JAWPHD010001217.1:0-315000 GCA_037043455.1 Cyrtodaria siliqua
GTTTCGATACCAAGATGTGCTAGGTTACAAGTTCTTGCCGTAACCACTAGGCCACGGGAACGCCTTCTAATTTCTTCCATTGTTCACACCTTTATGCAGGTATATACAAAGGGACGATACTCTAATGATGTAAGGGAGGCAACTCAAAAACGTTTTACTAACGTTTGAATATTTAATAGTGTCACCGCCAAAAGGTGGCACCGAAGCAATAAATTCACATATCAAGAGTAAAACCAAACCAAGAATCCCTTTCGATATACGAATAATATGTCAGACTTGTATTTGACGCAGAAACCGGAGATCACGGGTTCGAGTCTTTGGGCACCACTGGGATTATTTGCATGTATCTTTGGACAACAAACGTCTCTTAGTCCGTTGGGAACGTATGCCAGGAAGCTCGTTTTTGAAGGCAATCCTCCAGACCCGATTACTCCCCCTTTATTACATAAGCGTCGGTTGAGGTTCCCGGATAACTATGTATCCCTCGATTCTCTCTGGAGCTTGCTCGAAATAACTATGATGATGTGAGGAGGAGACGTTAAAGCTACAGAGTCCCTATATCAATCGATTCTTCTTTGTAAGGGCGTGTCTTTATTTGTAACTTCATGTTCACCAGCTCATTTTCGAAATCGGGTATTTTAAGCGAGCATAATATAGCGAAGGAAATCATTTACTTAATACATCCGACCAGTGCACATCGTACCTATCACAGGTAACAGTAATTTTTTACCACAAAAAAAGTTAGCTTCTTTCGGGGCTCGAAAACACGACCTTCTGATTTCAAGTCCTGTGCTTGTAACCACTGTACTACAAAGGCTCCTGAAAAAAAAGTATACTTACTACGATATATTATGAGGCAAAATAACTTACATATTTGACGCAACTAATGATGGATCCAATAAAAATGCAGTCCATATTGTCGCCACGTGTAAATTAACATTGCCGGGTGTAATACTGTATCTTATCAATATGAAACTAATACTTCGCCTCAAATCACCATATCTCGACTTGTTATTTAGCGCTTGATGAGTTTGCGCGCTCTTGTATTACGTAATGCCAATTTAGTGTTAAAAATGCTACAAATACCAATAAATAGCAGTGGTCTAGAGGTTCAGCGTACATCTTTCAAATCTTACAAGTGCAAGGCTGTGGTTCAATCCCGTTCCGGTCAACTATTTTTTTATCACATTATTCTGGAGCCGTATATTTATCGATGGTACCATGTACGGAGGCTAAATAAAATGTGAAATTTTACGTATCGATTTCTCATAATATACCGACTTTTTGGGGTGTTCGTCGATTTGAAACTACTTCCACACGTGTCTCATTCAGTATTCATGAGTTATTACCGTTAAATAGGGACTGTACAGCTTTAACCAACAATCAATTTAGACGCCTGCCGTGCCAAGCTTCGAGTTATATAATGCAACTGTGACACTTACTAGTACATACAAAGGTGTCCTAGTGTGTGACCACATTGTTGCCAATCTTATATTCGTGCAAATATTACTTTATATTATCACACGGACGATAAATGGCACCGTCTGCGATGTTACGCTGATGCGATGCCTTAGCAACGCACTGGTTAAACTTAAAATGGCAGATTCTCGTTCCATAGTTACAGGAACATATTTTATTTTTTTTCATTTTGTTATGTCCTCATTGTAATATTACGCTAGATACCAATGGACTGATGGAATTGTTGTATAACCTAATAACATAAAACATTTGACAGATTGAGGCGTAATTACACCATTGCGTTTGTGCTATCGTGGTGTATAGTCAAATAGTGCCTAATAAAAAACGTTTCCCTGCCTTACTAGTAATACAAATGAGCACTTTTAATTGCTTTTTGTCCTTATTACCTATACCTCATTCGAATGATATATTGGGAACATTTATTAGTGTTTGTTTGAGATATTTAATAATAACTGACATAGACAGTAAAGCGAAAGTATGGAAATGGGGTAAATTTATTTGTGACGTGTCAAAATAGAATGTGACGTCATTCAACAGATTGGCATTTTCTTACATGATACATTACCCTCTGTTTTTATTGCATTTTGTATTGGCGGACGCTCGATCATTTTTGATTGATATGTGTTTTAAAATTTTCTACGGAGAAAAATACGCTTTTTTTTACTCTTGGGTATACATTCGTCCTATATAAAACGAAGAAAGAAAATCAATGGTGCAATGACACATTGAGACCTCCGCCGTAAAGCACACTTGAGTTACAGTTAATTGTTTCCTTATGCTGCTATGCATCGTTGTTATTTGATCAAACGTGAAGTGACTTTTGATAAAATACGCAACTGCATTCATGAAACACTTACTTGCAACGGTATCCTTTCAACTTTAAGTTGTGTGGCCTGTGACCTGTTCTCCATCCGTCTGAGGTGTTCGTTACACAGCACAGGCTGGTATTGGACTGCATAGCTTGTATTTGACTGGAATGAGGCCAAAAACTGTTTGTATTTCTCACAGCTATACACTAGACCTGTATGTTCTCTTTCATGGATGTTACATTGTATGCAACTGTTCTGTCTTTGTTTCTGTCTTTTAAATGCAAGATGTTTAAATTGGATGCATTGCATGTGCTGGCTAAAAACAGAAGTAAAACCTGTCCGCACTTTAAATATATTCATATTAAATACTTTACAAATATCTTTCTATGTATGCTGGTTCATATATACACTAATCTAATTATAGCACGTGTGCTTTGTTTGATGTATCCACATATTCCCCATCTCACAGCTCGGTTTTCGAAATTCCTCCTTATTGATAATCTATTTCTGCAAAATTTAACTTTCCCGTTCGTTTTGGAAGTATAACATAACTTTGCTCATTATCAGATTGTCGGACCTAGACTCAAAACACTCAGGAAAATGCAAAAAACTCTCTTAAATCACGGTCATGTTCAATTCATGTCACGTGGATAAAAAATAAGGGACATATTTGCAAAGTAAAATACTTAAAGAAGAACATAATTACAAAGTTATATTATTACTAATCTTACACAACGGGGAAAATAAATGTCACGCGTATCAACAATGACGTCAATAATGTCCTCAGTTGCATGACGTCACTGTGGAAAATCAAGGCGCACAACGGTAGTAATTGGCGATGCCAACGTACAAAATGTCTATCATATGCAAGAAAAAGAATCAATCATAGCTATTCAGTTCATATATTCGAATCCACGTTATAACTGTTCTACAAATTATACCTCGTTTTGAAATTCCTGATCTTTTCAGGATACCCACGAAAGATTCTTATATTTTGACAGATATTCTACTTATGAGAATAACAGAAAATTCGCTGGCACTTCAGCCGTAAATATTATAAAAAAAATAAAAATAATTACGATACCCGTACTATCTATATAACACATGGTAAAGAAGCTTGTTTGACACAAAGTTGACATACCTCGTTTCGAAGTATGTATCTTTGTTAAATTAGCGAATTAATTCAAATTCTTTACACCGTTCGTTACGTCTGATTTCCATTTAGCGCAGTATATATTCACAGGTCATACAATAAAATCACTCTGGGGGAAAAAAAACTTATGTTTACTCCGGTTGTAATCAAAGAGGTGACCCGATTGGACGATTTTCGGGTTCTGATTATGTATGTTTTTACCGTTAAAAGAACATCCAGTCGGATCACTAATTAAATGCAGTTTAACGGCTCATCAACATTAGTATATGTTATTTAGAGCCGCACCAGAGTGACTGGAAGGATACACGTTAATCCGGAAAACTGTCCTACTAATGAATAGATTAGTTTACTTGCTCGGAAGATAAACTCCGATACACGGGACCGCCGGTTTACCGTCCCCATCCGAAGGACGAGGCCATGGGAAAGCGTCTATCCCAAGAACACACCCGTCCGACGAAATTAAATAATACCAAAAAGAGAACCTTACCATGGCATATTAGGTAGCTAATTGATGCCTTATGTAGAAATATTTTATCACTCATTACATTTATATTAGTAATATTCGAATCGAAAATATTGAACCCATCCAACTGCATGGATTTTGTCTGACAGAAACAATAAGCATGTCACATGTAAATACAACAATTACACATAACTTCCTCTTATATCTGACTGTGTTGTTCAGTCATAAAGAAAACAATTTATATAAAAAAAAAGGTTTTCTCTTTATGATTTATTTGCCTCGTTGAGGTTTCGAACCCATGATGTGCTAGGTTACAAGTTCTTGCCGTAACCACTAGGCCACGGGAACGCCTTCTAATTCTTCCCATGTTCACACCTTTATGCAGGTATAATATAAAGGGACGATACTCTAATGATGTAAGGGAAGCAACTCAAAAACGTTTTACTAACGTTTGAATATTTAAATAGTGTCTACCGCCAAAAGGTTGGGCACCGAAGCAATAAATTTACATATCAGAGTAAAACCAAACCAAGAATCCTTTCGATATACGAATAATATGTCAGACTTGCCTTTGACGCAGAACCCGGAGATCACGGGTTCGAGTCTTTTGGGCACCACTGGGATTATTCGCTGTATCTTTGGACAACAAACGTCTCTTAGTCGTTGGGAACGTAGCCAGGACGCTCGTTCTTTGAAGGAAATCCTCCAGACCCGATACTCTATTACATAAGCGTGGGTTGAGGTTCCCGGATAACTATGTATCCTTCGATTCTCTCTGGAGCTGCTCGAAATAACATGATATGTGTTGAGGAGACGTTAACCAACAATCAATTTAGACGCCTGCGTGCCAAGCTTCGAGTTATATAATGCAACTGTGACACTTACTTTGTACATACAAAGTTGTCCTAGTGTGTGACACACATTGTTGCCATCTTATATTCGTTGCAATTATTACTTTATATTATCACACTAGACGATAAATGGCACCGTCTGCGATGTTAACGCTGATGCGATGCCTTAGCAACGCACTGGTTAAACTTAAAATGGCAGATTCTCGTTCCATAGTACAGGAACATATTTTTTTTTCTTTTTGTTTATGTCTCATTGTAATATTCCGCTGATACCAATGGTCTGATGGAATTGTTGTATAACCTAATAACATAAAACATTTGACAGATTGAGGCGTAATTACACCATTGCGTTTGTGCTTCCGTGGTGTATAGTCAAATAGTGCCTAATAAAAAACGTTTCCCTGCCTTACTAGTACTACAAATGCGCACTTTTAATTGCTTTTTGTCCTTATTACCTATACCTCATTCGAATGATATATTGGGAACATTTATTAGTGTTTGTTTGAGATATTTAATAATAACTGACATATACAGTAAAACGAAAGTATGGAAATGGCGTAAATTTATCTGTGACGTGTCAAAATAGAATGTGACGTCATTCAACAGATTGGCTTTTTCTTACATGATACATGACCCTCTGTTTTTATTGCATTTTGTATTGGCGGACGCTCGATCATTTTTGATTGATATGTGTTTTAAAATTTTCTACGGAGAAAAATACGCATTTTTTATCTATTGGTATACATTCGTCCTATATAAAACGAAGAAGGAAAATCAATGGTGAATGACACATTGAGACCTCCGCCGTAAAGCACACTTAAGTTACAGTTAATTGTTTCCTTATGCTGCTATGCATCTCTGTTATTTGATCAAAGGTGCACTGACTTTTGATAAAATACGCAACTGCATTCATGAAACACTTACTTGCAACGGTATCCTTTTTAACTTTAAGTTGTGTGGCCTGTGATCTGTTCTCCATCCGTCTGTGGTGTTCGTTACACCGCACAGGCTGGTATTGGACTGCATAGCTTCTATTTGACTGGAATGACGCCAAAAACTGTTTGTATTTCTCACCGCTATACACTAGACCTGTATGTTCTCTTTCATGGATGTTACATTGTATGCAACTGTTCTGTCTTTGTTTCTGTCTTTTAAATGCAAGATGTTTAAATTGGATGCATTGCATGTGCTGGCTAAAAACAGAAGTAAAACCTGTCCGCACTTTAAATATATTCAAATTAAATACATTACAAATATCTCTCTATGTATGCTGGTTCATATATACACTAATCTAATTATAGCACGTGTGCTTTGTTTGATGTATCCACATATTCCCCATCTCACAGCTCGGTTTTCGAAATTCCTCCTTATTGATAATCTATTTCTGCAAAATTTAACTTTCCCGTTCGTTTTGGAAGTATAACATAACTTTGCTCATTATCAGATTGTCGGACCTAGACTCAAAACAATCAGGAAAATGCAAAAAACTCTCTTAAATCACGGTCATGTTCAATTCCTGTCACGTGGATAAAAAATAAGGGACATATTTGCAAAGTAAAAGACTTAAAGAAGAACATAATTACGAAGTTATATTATTACTTATCTTACACAACGGCGAAAATAAATGTCACGCGTATCAACAATGACGTCACTAATGTCAACAGATCATTCTTCAACACTTTTAGATCCAATCGTTGTTTCGGACTCAATACATGTTTTTAATTCTGGTGTTATTAATACACCAAGTGACATCAGTGATCATTTTGGTACATACATACATGTCAAATTTAGTTATAATATTAAAGCGACATATACTAGGCGTGTGTGGCTCTACAAAAAAGCTGACTTTGTTAAATTGAACATGCTCATTCGGGAAACCGACTGGTCTTTTCTTTATAACAGTTAAACGACGCTTGTCGAAACTTTACTGCTAAATTTGTAGAATTAATCAAAATGTGTGTCCCTTTTAAAACTGTAACCATTCGCCCAAATGACAAACCCTGGTACGACTCTGAAATCCGCCGTGCTTCAAGACAACGCGATAGACAAAAGCGTAATGCGTCAAAACATAACACTCCCTTACAGTGGACTATATATAAACGACTCAGGAATAAAGTCAATAATCTTAAGAAACATGCAAAAGAAAAATTCTATAACAATATCGAAGAAGTTATAACTGAAGCAAATGTTACTAACCAACGGCAATATTGGAAACTCTTAAAGTACTTTATCAAAACTAACAAACACTCGGAAACCATACCACCTTTAAAAATCCAACTACCAAATGGTGAAGTCAGTTATCATATCTCAGATCAAGAAAAGGCGGACTGCCTAAATGACTATTTTGTATCTATATCTTTAGTTGATGATACACACGCCATGTTACCGAACTTTACACTTAAAACAAATGCAAAATTAGAAACTATAATAATTACAGAATCCGAAATAATCGATATTATAAAAATATTAAATGTTAACAAAGCAAGCGGGGACGACGAAATAAGTCACAAGATGCTAAAAGAATCAATGTATACTGTTGCAAAACCGTTATGCATAGTTTTTAATAGATCATTACATGACTGAATATTTCGAGATTTTTGGAAAACCGTTGGGGTTATGGAGTTTTATAAAAAAAGCGACGCTAGTGTCCCTAGCAATTATAGACCGATATCGCTACTTAGCTGTGTAGAAAAGGTCATGGAAAGGATAGTTTTCAAACACATGTATAACTTTTTCCATATTCACAATCTCATTTATAAATACCAATCCGGCTTTCTCCCAGGTCACTCTACAGCCTACCAACTTATGGACATGTACCACCATATATGCCAAGCTTTCGATGCTAAACAGTTTACGTGTATAGTTTTTAATGATACTTCAAAGGCCTTTGATCGTATATGGCATCAGGGCCTCATATTTAAGATAAAACAACACGGCATTGACGGTAAACTCTTAAGTTGGTTATCAAATTACCTATCTGGCCGTTTTCAAAGGGTTCGGGTCGGGACATCCACATCTGAAACAAAAATGTTGAAAGCCGGGGTGCCACAAGGATCAGTCCTGGGTCCTCTGCTTTTTCTAATTTATATAAATGATATTGCCGAAAACATGTTAAGTATAACGCGTCTTTTCGCAGACGACAGTTCTCTTTCAATGTCCACATCTAGTATAGACGATATGGAAGGTATTTTAAACCACGATTTATGTATTATATCAGATTGGTCGAAACGGTGGCTTGTTCAATTTAATCCAAATAAAAATGAAGTGCTATTTTTATCTCTGACACGCACGGACCGCCGTCCACAGCTACGTTTAAATGACGTTCAGCTTACATTTGTAGAAAACCATAAACATTTGTGAATAATATTGAGTTCAGATGGTAAATGGCATGAACACATTAATAGTATAATAGCTTCTGCGTCAAAAGTTTTAGGCTTAATGCGACTTTTAAAATTCAAATTGAATCGTAAAACACTTAATCAGATTTACCTTTCATACATGCGTCCCATCTTATAATACGCATCTATTGTGTGGGATGGGTGTTCTGTCTATGATCGAGAAAAGCTTGAAAAACTCCAATATGAGGCCGCACGGATTGTTCCCCTGCGAAATGGACCTCGGTCAACCATGCTTTAACCATGGTCAACCATTGTTAACCATGGTCTGTATACCTTGGTTTAACCATGGTTGACCATGGTTTGCCATTTTGTTAAATGGAACTTCCATGGTCAACCGTGGTGTTAATGTAACCATGGTCGACCAAGGTGACAAACCATGGTCGACCAAGGTGACAAACTATGGTCGACCAAGGTGACAAACCATGGTCGACCAAGGTCAAACCATGGTCGACCAAGATCAAACCATGGTCGACCAAGGTCAAACCATGGTTAAGAAAGGTCACCATGCTTTTTTCTGATCTAATACAACACATCTAATACAACACGATAACTAGCACTAATATTGCACCATCTACTTCTTGCAGTTGTAACTTTTGCACAGAAGCAATTTTAGTGGTCATTTCCGTTTTTTAAGTGAACGCCCCAGTGAAAATGTACACTCAAATTTCAGCGAAATAACAGTGGAATTTACTGAATAAATTGGGAAAATTAACAGTGAAATAACAGTGAAATCTCGGGGAAATGTCACTGGAATTTTACTGAAATTGTAGTGAAATTTCACTGAAAGAATTGGGCAAAATAAAAGTGAGTTTCAGTGAAATCTTGTTGAAATTACAGCAGTATTGGTCAATTTTAATATCAATGAAATCTTAGTGAAATTTCACCAAGAATACAACAGTTCAAGAACAGTTCACAAATATATAACATTCAGTATACATCACTTAGAAGACCTGATCATACTTGGTGAAATGATGCAAATGATACTGAAATCAAATAATATCTGCAGTGCTGAACACCATTGTTCTATCAACAACAAAAAAACAAGATCAAATCCGCGAAAACATATGACAATAGGCGTTTGGTTTTAAAATACTGTTCCCACTGTCTACATTTAGAAATGTCCTCTTTCAAATACAACTATTACATGTATAAGATGCTTTGATACAATAATTAATGTAAGTATAGTCACAAAACACTTACTTTTAATCAATAAATGGTGCAAGGAAAAACTATAGTTGTTTTCAATCTCCTGTCAAAATTCAAAAGTGTGCGCATTTTATTTGCACTTTTGTCAGAATCACTTTGCATTTTATTTGCACGTTTGTCACAATCACACTCCTAAACCAATCAATTTATCTTCATATAAAACTTGCTACACATATCAAGGTAGCGGTCCTGTGGTGTATTTTGATATAAAACAACACAATTTGCCAATTATATATTTCAAAAAATCTTTAAAATTGAGTTTTTTTCCAGGCTTTAATTATCTATATATATCATTTCCCCCGGGATCCCAGCTGCATTTTCAGTAGGGTGAGTTATATGATGTACTATGTGAGCATATATCTGTCTGTCTTCTGTCTAAATGAATAAATGTGTGTAGAGAGAGAGAGAGAGAGAGAGAGAGCGAGAGAGAGAGGGAGAGAGATAGAGAGAGAGAAATGTCATTGAAATTTCAGTCAATTAATTTTAGTGAAATTTCACTACTGTAAAAATTTCACTGAAATTTCACCAACATTTCACTGAATTTGGTGTTTTTACTGAGATTTGTCAATATTTTCAAATTTCACTGAATTTTGGTGAAATTTTGGTGAAATTTCACTACCTTTTTCACTGGGGTACATGCTGAATGACCATGGTTGACCATGGTCAACCATTGAATGACCATGGTCAACCAAGGTCAAACAATCTTTGACCATAGTCATGTCGTTAAACCATGGTTGACCATGGTCTTTTAGCATTTCAATGTTATCAAAAGCATGGTTGACCTTTGCCAACCATGGTTCAACCTTGGTTCGCAGAGCTTGACCATGGTTGACCATGGTTGACCAGGGTCATGTTTCGCAGGGGTTACTGGATTAACAAGATCAGTATCAATACAAAAATTATTATCTGAAATCGGATGGCTCTCATTATCCGACAGACGTAAATCACAAAAACTTGCCATTGTTTATAAAGTCAATAACGGCATAATGCCTCCTTATGTTACTAACCTTTTCCCTCCATTTGTCCAGGAAAATAACCCTTATAACCTAAGAAACAATAACAACTATGAGACAATGGTAAGAAGAACGGAAATTTTTTCCAGATCATTTGTACCATCATCTATTATTCTGTGGAATAACTTACCAATCAAAATTAGAAACTCCGAATCTCCTGCTATCTTTAAACGCAAACTTAAAAGCTTAATATATGTTAGCCCTACAGTTCCTAGTTTCTTCTTACATGGTCCGCGACCACTTGCCGTTATACACGCGAGAATTCGTATTGCATGTAGCAATCTTAATAACGATCTTTATACAAATCATTTACGACCATCACCAAGTTGCGAATGCGGACATGTAATAGAAGATGCAGAACATTTTATGTTTAATTGTAATAGATTTCACATACAACGACTTACTCTATTCCAATCCACTCGACGTTTTCATCCGCTCAGTGCAAACACTTTGCTTTTCGGTCAAGAACAACTCTCAGATGAAGAAAATACATTAATTTTTAATGCTTTCCAAAAATACATTAGCGAAACCAAGCGCTTTACAAACTAGCACATTTTCCAAGTTCTTACAAAGGGTGCATACTGCTCTGACTCACTGTACTGAATGTCTATAATCACGCTTTCTGTTATCACTACCTTGCTTCTTCCTATCTCTTCTCTCTATACCATATTTGACAACAGCTAATGGAACTGATCTCAGGTATATTCAAGTATATGGTAATTGTTAAACCAACAATGTGTATATATACTATGTAACTACTAGCTTAGCCATGTACATTTATGTAATATATTGTATTGGTAAGGGCCGTAACTAATGTTGTTGGAACTTGTGGCCCAACCCGTTTGCATATTATATGGCAATAAAATATGCTTAAATCACTAATGTCAACAGTTGCATGACGTCACTGTGGAAAATCAAGGCGCACAACGTTAGTAATTGGCGATGCCAACGCACAAAATGTCTATCATATGCAAGAAAAAGAATCAATCATAGCTATTCAGTTCATATATTTGAATCCACGTTATAACTGTTCAACAAATTATACCTCGTTTTGAAATTCCTGATCTTTTCAGGATACCCACGAAAGATTCTTATATTTTGACAGATATTCTACTTATGAGAATAACAGAAAATTCGATGGCACTTCAGCCGCAAATATTATAAAAAAAAATAAAAATAAATACGATACCCGTACTATCTATATAACACATGGTAAAGAAGCTTGTTTGACACAACGTTAACATACCTTGTTTCGGAGTATGTATCTTTGTTAAATTAGCGAATTAATTCAAATTCTTTACACCGTTCGTTACGTCTGATTTCTATTTAGCGCAGTATATATTCACAGGTCATACAATAAAAGCACTCTGGGGGAAAAAAACTTATGTTTACTCCGGTTGTACTCAAAGAGGTGACCCGATTGGACGATTTGCGGGTTCTGATTATGTATGTTTTTACCGTTAAAAGAACATCCAGTCGGATCACTAATTAAATGCAGTTTAACGGCTCATCAACATAGTATATGTTATTTAGAGCCGCGCCAGAGGGAGTGGAAGGATACACGTTCATCTGGAAATCTGTCCTACTAATGAATAGATTAGTTTACTTGCTCGGAAGATAAACTCCGATACACGGGACCGCCGGTTTACCGTCCCCATCCGAAGGACGAGGCCATGGGAAAGCGTCTATCCCAAGAACACACCCGTCGGACGAAATTAAATAATACCAAAAAGAGAACCTTACCATGGCATATTAGGTAGCTAATTGATGCCTTATGTAGAAATATTTTATCGCTCATTACATTTATATTAGTAATATTCGAATCGAAAATATTGAACAAATCCAACTGCATGGATTTTGTCTGACAGAAACAATAAGCGTGTCACATGTGAATACATCAATTACACATAACTTCCTCTTATATCTGACTGTGTTGTTCAGTCATAAAGAAAACAATTTATATAAAAAAAAAGTTTTTCTCTTTATGATTTATTTGCCTCGTTGAGGTTTCGAACCCATGATGTGCTAGGTTACAAGTTCTTGCCGTAACCACAAGGCCAAGGGAACGCCTTCTAATTCTTCCCATGTTCACACCTTTATGCAGGTATAATACAAAGGGACGATACTCTAATGATGTAACGGAAGCAACTCAAAAACGTTTTACTAACGTTAGAATATTTAAATAGTGTCTACCGCGAAAAGGTTGGGCACCGAAGCAATAAATTCACATATCAGAGTAAAACCAAACCAAGAATCCTTTCGATATACGAATAATATGTCAGACTTGCCTTTGACGCAGAACCCGGAGATCACGGGTTCGAGTCGGGCACCACTGGGATTATTCGCTGTATCTTTAAACAACAAACGTCCCTTAGCCTCTTAGTCGTTGGGAACGTAGCCAGGACGCTCGTTCTTTGAAGGCAATCCTCCAGACCCGATACTCTATTACATAAGCGTGGGTTGAGGTTCTCGGATAACTATGTATCCTTCGATTCTCTCTGGAGCTGCTCGAAATAACATGATATTTGTTGAGGAGACGTTAACCAACAATCAATTCAGTGGATCGGAATAACCCAATCTAGACGCCTGCGTGCCAAGCTTCGAGTTATATAATGAAACTGTGACACTTACTTTGTACTTACAAAGTTGTCCTAGTGTGTGACCCACATTGTTGCCATCTTATATTCGTTGCAAATATTACTTTATATTATCACACTGGACGATAAATGGCACCGTCTGCGATGTTAACGCTGATGCGATGCCTTAGCAACGCACTGGTTAAACTTAAAATGGCAGATTCTCGTTCCATAGTACAGGAACATATTTATATTTTTCATTTTGTTTATGTCTCATTGTAATATTCCGCTGATACCAATGGTCTGATGGAATTGTTGTATAACCTAATAACATAAAACATTTGACAGATTGAGGCGTAATTACACCATTGCGTTTGTGCTTCCGTGGTGTTTAGTCAAATAGTGCCTAATAAAAATCGTTTCCCTGCCTTGCTAGTAATACAAATGAGCACTTTTAATTGCTTTTTGTCCTTATTACCTATACCTCATTCGAATGATATATTGGAAACATTTATTAGTGTTTGTTTGAGATATTTAATAATAACTGACATAGACAGTAAAGCGAAAGTATGGAAATGGGGTAAATTTATCTGTGACGTATCAAAATAGAATGTGACGTCATTCAACAGATTGGCTTTTTCTTACATGATACATGACCCTCTGTTTTTATTGCATTTTGTATTGGCGGACGCTCGATCATTTTTGATTGATATGTGTTTTAAAATTTTCTACGGAGAGAAATACGCATTTTTTATCTCTTGGGTATACATTCGTCCTATATAAAACGAAGAAGGAAAATCAATGGTGCAATGACACATTGTGACCTCCGCCGTAAAGCACACTTGAGTTACAGTTAATTGTTTCCTTATGCTGCTATGCATCTCTGTTATTTGATCAAACGTGCAGTGACTTTTGATAAAATACGCAACTGCATTCATGAAACACTTACTTGAAACGGTATCCTTTCAACTTTAAGTTGTATGGCCTGTGATCTGTTCTCCATCCGTCTGAGGTGTTCGTTACACCGCACAGGCTGGTGCTTTGTTTGATGTATCCACATATTCCCCATCTCACAGCTCGGTTTTCGAAATTCCTCATTATTGATAATCTATTTCTGCAAAATTTAACTTTCCCGTTCGTTTTGGAAGTATAACATAACTTTGCTCATTATCAGATTGTCGGACCTAGACTCTAAACACTCAGGAAAATGCAAAAAACTCTCTTAAATCACGGTCATGTTCAATTCCTGTCACGTGGATAAAAAATAAGGGACATATTTGCAAAGTAAAAGACTTAAAGAAGAACATAATTACAAAGTTATATTATAACTAATCTTACACAACGTGGAAAATAAATGTCAAGCGTATCAACAATGATGTCAATAATGTCAACAGTTGCATGACGTCACTGTGGAAAATCAAGGCGCACAACGGTAGTAATTGGCGATGCCAACGCACACAATGTCTATCATATGCAAGAAAAAGAATCAATCATAGCTATTCAGTTCATCTATTCGAATCCACGTTATAACTGTTCTACAAATTATACCTCGTTTTGAAATTCCTGATCTTTTCAGGATACCCACGAAAGATTCTTATATTTTGACAGATATTCTACTTATGAGAATAACAGAAAATTCGCTGGCACTTCAGCCGTAAATATTATAAAAAAAAAATAAAAAAAAATACGATACCCGTACTATCTATATAACACATGGTAAAGAAGCTTGTTTGACACAAAGTTGACATACCTCGTTTCGAAGTATGTATCTTTGTTAAATCAGCGAATTAATTCAAATTCTTTACACCGTTCGTTACGTCTGATTTCCATTTTAAGCGCAGTATATATTCACAGGTCATACAATAAAAGCACTCTGGGGGAAAAAAAACTTATGTTTACTCCGGTTGTAATCAAAGAGGTGACCCGATTGGACGATTTTCGGGTTCTGATTATGTATGTTTTTACCGTTAAAAGAACATCCAGTCGGATCACTAATTAAATGCAGTTTAACGGCTCATCAACATTAGTATATGTTATTTAGAGCCGCACCAGAGGGAGTGGAAGGATACACGTTAATCCGGAAAACTGTCGTACTAATGAATAGATTAGTTTACTTTCTCGGAAGATAAACTCCGATACACGGGACCGCCGGTTTACCGTCCCCATCCGAAGGACGAGGCCATGGGAAAGCGTCTTTCCCAAGAACACACCCGTCCGACGAAATTAAATAATACCAAAAAGAGAACCTTACCATGGCATATTAGGTAGCTAATTGATGCCTTATGTAGAAATATTTTATCACTCATTACATTTATATTAGTAATATTCGAATCGAAAATATTGAACTCATCCAACTGCATGGATTTTGTCTGACAGAAACAATAAGCATGTCACATGTAAATACAACAATTACACATAATTTCCTATCATATCTGACTGTGTTGTAGAGTCATAAAGAAAACAATTTATATAAAAAAAAAGTTTTTCCCTTTATGATTTATTTGCCTCGTTGAGGTTTCGAACCAAGATGTGCTAGGTCACAAGTTCTTGCCGTAACCACTAGGCCTCGGGAACGCCTTCTAATTCTTCCCATGTTCACACCTTTATGCAGGTATAATACAAAGGGACGATACTCTAATGATGTAAGGGAAGCAACTAAAAAACGTTTTACTAACGTTTGAATATTTAAATAGTGTCTACCGCCAAAAGGTTGGGCACCGAAGCAATAAATTCACATATCAGAGTAAAACCAAACCAAGTATCCTTTCGATATACGAATAATATGTCAGACTTGCCTTTGACGCAGAACCCGGAGATCACGGGTTCGAGTCTTTTGGGCACCACTGGGGATTATTCGCTGTATCTTTGGACAACAAACGTCCCTTATCCTCTTAGTCGTTGGAAACGTAGCCAGGACGCTCGTTCTTTGAAAACAATCCTCCAGACCCGATACTCTATTAAATAAGCGTGGGTTGAGGTTCCCGGATAACTATGTATCCTTCGATTCTCTCTGGAGCTGCTCGAAATAACATGATATGTGTTGAGGAGACGTTAACCAACAATCAATTCAGTGGATCGGAATAACCCAATTTAGACGCCTGCGTGCCAAGCTTCGAGTTATATAATGCAACTGTGACACTTACTTTGTACTTACAAAGTTGTCCTAGTGTGACCAACATTGTTGCCATCTTATATTCGTTGCAAATATTACTTTATATGATCACTGGACGATGAATGGCACCGTCTGCGATGTTAACGCTGATGCGATGCCTTAGAAACGCACTGGTTAAACTTAAAATGGCAGATTCTCGTTCCATAGTACAGGAACATATTTATTTTTTCATCTTGTTTATGTCTCATTGTAATATTCCGCTGATACCAATGGTCTGATGGAATTGTTGTATAACCTAATAACATAAAACATTTGACAGATTGAGACGTAATTACACCATTGTGTTTGTGCTTCCGTGGTGTATAGTCAAATAGTGCCTAATAAAAAACGTTTCCCTGCCTTACTAGTAATACAAATAAGTGTTTGTTTGAGATATTTAATAATAACTGACATAGACAGTAAAGCGAAAGTATAGAAATGGGGTAAATTTATCTGTGACGTGTCTAAATAGAATGTGAAGTCATTCAACAAATTGGCTTTTTCTTACATGATACATGACCCTCTGTTTTTATTGCATTTTGTATTGTCGGACGCTCGATCATTTTTGATTGATATGTGTTTTAAAATTTTCTACGGAGAAAAATACGCATTTTTTATCTCTTGGTATACATTCGTCCTATATAAAACGAAGAAGGAAAATCAATGGTGAGACCTCTGCCGTAAATCACACTTGTGTTACAGTTAATTGTTTCCTATGCATCTCTGTTATTTTGATCAAACGTATAATTGGTGTAACATTATACTATTATACTAAAATAAATATGACACTATTAAAACTCTACTTGGACTAGTGCTGCTAGTATATATATGTACGCAGATAATGTCAGCCTATCATTCCACCTAAGCACTCTATATCATACTGTATCTAGAAAAGGTATGGTGTCCTATAACCCATATGAATATTGCAATCAAAATTAAATGTCAGCGTACTTCTGACCAGCTGGTGCCCTATTTTTAGATAAGTTAATCAAGCCGGAAGTGTAAGGAAAACGTTTCACATACGTTTTGTATATAATTGATGTGAAAGTAAAGTACAGTTCGAAATTGTCAACACTGGGATTTAACAATATTGACCGTATCTTATAATTTTAACCACTGGTCTGTTTTAAATCATCTATCCTTGAGTAAAGTAAGTATTATACAGTACTAGATAGAATTACCCTTATACTATGATCTTATTACCTATTTCCTGTAACTATAAAGTTTCTGATATGAAGAATACGGGTAAACTATACTGTATTATTTCTAACTACCTTTCTATAACTATGAAGTTCTAATATGTAATTCTGTTATTTAAACTATTTGTGTAACTGATCCTAGAATTGAACAAATATTCTATTTTAATTGTTAAACCGTTTTAATTTCATCTATCCTTGAATAAAGTGAGTGTCATACGCTAATGGTTATAATTACCCTTATAGTATGATAAAGACATAGGCAACTGACTTTCAGTGCCTTTAGTGATTATGTTAAGGCCACCCATTTCGAAAAGAAAATCTAATTTATCTACGCATTTATGACTATTTTTCTATTATTATACATATGCGCGTTGTAATGGCAATATCCTGTTTTGGATACATTGCCAATCGATTAATAATATATAGTATAATCATCATCGGAATAAGAAATTTAGTCTGCTTGTGATTAAATATATATACCACCCCAACACCCTAATATAAGTGGTTGAATTACAATTTAACAATTGATATAGCTATGATATGGAACTGATCCGCTGGACGCATTGGGGCGATTTTTGAGTCTGATGACAACGCAGGCACAACGGTCCAGGACCAATCACATAATTTCATATATATAATGAGTCACGACTGATTGAAAGTGGGGACTGCTCGACCTCATGGCGTCGTGGAAGTGCTTATTATACATATCTAGCTGACTTTTGATAGGATTTACCTGATATGATTAGATCTGCCTGTACCTCTCCTAATAGTTTATTCGGACAGTAACATACTGCATAAACTTCATATGAATATTATAAACTACTTATGATCATATACAATATCTCCCATATCACCCATATTCTATCGTTTACTGACAGTATCGATCAACATGTTTTGCTCCAATACCTCACATAATATCTATGTATCCCTTTGATCGTTGCCCTCCCCAGTGTGACTTCCACGTGGTTTTGTGTGGACGAGCAGCCCTCCTCAGACCAAAGGCTCTCTCATGTAGAGAGGATTTGAATGCTGAGAAGTAGTGCCCGACGAACTGCATTGGGTATTTTTTTATTATTTTTTAAATTTTTTAATAAATATGATATATTTTATTGAGAAACATTAATTATGCAACAGGAGCAACGATCAGACATAACATGGACAATGTACATATGTAAATAACACACCGAATATTTTTAAACTTCTTCAGATATGTGATACATTTAGTATAATAGCTCGCTCGCCACAATTCCGTTTTTGGTTTGCTATACATAGCGGACATCAAAATGCATTGTTTGGTGAATCTTGTTGACAGCAATTTAAAGACAAATTCTATAGTTTTTTCTGCATAACAGATTTTCTATAAACTTTTTGTACAGTAAGTCTGTTATACATATAGACAGAAAATGCAAAAATAATGGTAGGTCCCCATGCTTGTTAAAATTTAAAAAAAAAAATTGTAATGCCAACGTCATGTCAATCTGTCCAAAAAGTTGAACAAGTCAATGAAATAGCTAAATAAGACATTTTTGAATTCTAATAATTTAGTCATTGGTCACAATTCTGCTAAAATTGTATTAAAGTAAAGAACATTTAATTACAATAACATTTAAAGCTCATCTTTATATAAAACCTATATTTTTTTTTACAAAATCTGTTGAGACCATTACCACAATTTATGCACAAATTAGCCCATAATGATACAATTTCCTTTTTTTTTGTATGTTCCCAATAATAGAATTTGTTTAAACTTTCTAAGCACATAGTTTAACATATAAAAAAACAAAATGTGCAATAAAAATGATAGGTCCCCATGCTTGTTTAAAAAAACAATTGAAACCCTACCCCTATGTTAAAAAGGCCACGTTTTGTATGATATTATATAGAAATGGTATATTTTCCTTTTTTGTTATGTTCCTAATAACATAATTTGTTCAAACTTCCTAGGCACTTATTTGACCATATATTTAGACAATATATGCAATTAAATGTATAGGTCACCATGCATATTGAGATTTAATATTGATTGTTGGAACCGTACCATTATGCTTACATTTTTTAATTTTGTTGGAATTTTTACAAAATCCTATATTTTTCCTATTTTATGTATCAAATATTAGGCCTTTATTTAAATAAAGACAATAAAAAAAATAAAAAAAAAAAATAAATAAAAAAAAAAAGACAAAAATAACGACTAGACATCAAAAGCAACATTCCTGTACATTTGTAAGAAAATACATCCAATAGTTTAGAAGAGAAGTCGCCCAAAGAAGCTGCGCATGGAAAACTACCGAAAATGCCTTTAATAAGTAATATACCTATCAAGTTTGTGTCCTTGGCCTAATATAATAGAAACAACTACAGTATAGAAACAACTACAGTAAAAATACACACAGTAATCCGCCATAGACAATACTTGCGTCTGCTTAGCTCTTGCCGTCTAGTAACGGACAGGAATGCATAAAAAATCCTTTATGTATAAAATATTTATGAAATATAGAACATATATTCAACATAAGAAAATCACGCCAAAATGCAAAGTGCAACAAGGCGTGCCAAAACAAAAACTGAAGAAAGAAAACCAAACCAAGTATCCTTTCGATATACGAATATGTCAGACATGCCTTTGACGCAGAACCCGGAGATCAGATGTTCGAGTCTGTTGGGCACCACTGGGATTATTCGCTGTATCTTTGAATAAAAAACGTCCCTTAGCCTCTTAGTCGTTGGGAACGTAGCCAGGACGCGCGTTCTTCGAAGGCAATCCTCCAGACCCGATACTCTATTACATAAGCGTGGGGTGAGGTTCCCGGATAACTATGTATCCTTGGATTCTCTCTGGAGCTGCTCGAAATAACATGTTATGTGTTGAGGAGACGTTAACCAACAATCAATTCAGTGGATCAGAATAACTCAATTTAGATGCCTGCGTGCCAAGCTTCAAGTTATATAATGCAACTGTGGCACTAACTTTGTAATTACAAAGTTGTCTTAGTGTGTGACCCACATTGTTGCCATCTTATATTCGTTGCAAATATTACTTTATATTATCACACTGGACGATAAATGGCACCGTCTGCGATGTTAACGCTGATGCGATACCTTAACAACGCACTGGTTAAACTTAAAATGGCAGATTCTGGTTCCATAGTACAGGAACATATTTTTTTTTCATTTTTGTTTATGTCTCATTGTAATATTCCGCTGATACCAATGGTCTGATGGAATTGTTGTATAACCTAATAACATAAAACATTTGACAGATTGAGGCGTAAATACACCGTTGCGTTTGTGCCTCCGTGGTGTATAGTCAAATAGTGCCTAATAAAAAACGTTCCCCTGCCTTACTAGTGATACAAAATGAGCACTTTTGATTGCTTCTTTTCTTTATTACCTATTCCTCATCCGATTGATGTATTAGGAACATTTAGTAGTGTTTGTTTGAGATATTTAACAATAACTGACATCAATAGTAAAGCAAAAGTATAGAAATGGGGTAAATGTATCTGTGACGTGTCAAACTAGAATGTGATGTTATTAAACAGATTGGCTTTTTCTTACATGATACATGGCCTTCTGTTTTCATTGCATTTTTGTATTGGCGGACGCTCGATCATTTTTGATTGTTGTTTTTTTAAAATTTTATACCGAGAAAAATACGCATTTTTTTATCTCCTGTTATGCATTCGTCCTATATAAAACGAAGAAGGAAATGACACATTGAGACCTCTATCGTATAGCACACCTGTGTTACAGTTAATTTTTTCCTTATTATGTAATGATAAAATACGCAAATGCATTCATGAAACACTTACTTTCAATGGTATTTCAACTTTAAGTTGTGCGGCCTGTGATCTGTTCTCCATCCGGCTGAGATGTTCGTTACACCGCACAGGCTGGTATTGGACTGCATAGTTTCTATTTGACTGGAATGACCCCAAAATATGTTTGTATTTCTCAAAGCTATACACTAGGTATATTCTAGTCCATGGATGTATGCAACTGTTCTGTCTTTGTTTCTGTCTTTTGAATGCAAGATGTTTAAATTGGATGCATTGCATGCGCTGGCTAAAAACAGTAGTAAAACCTGTCCGCACTTGAAATATATTCAAATTAAATACATTACAAATAGACCTCAATGTATGCTCGTACATATATACACTAATCTAATTAGAGCACGTGTGCTTTGTTTGATGTATCCACATATTTCCCATCTCACATCTCGGTTTTCGAATTTCCTCCTTATTGATAATCTATTTCTGCAAAATTTAACTTTCCTGTTCGTTTTGGAATGTATAGCATAACTTTGCTCATTATCAGATTGTCGGACCTAGACTCGAAACACAAAGAAAAATGAAATGCAAAAACTCTCTTAAATCACGGTCATGTTCAATTCCTGTCACGTGGATAAAAATATAATACATATTTGCAAAGTCAAAGACTTAAAGAAGAACATAATTACAAAGTTATATTATTTAAGCGAAATAATGCTAGTGGTGTCAGAGCGGTGAGAAAGTACTTCCGGGTCGAAGGATGCTAAAATAGTTCCATTGAAAAAAATCCAAAATTTGTGTATTTCTCAAGATTCAAAATTTAACCTGAAGTTAAATTGTTATGTCTGTTGTAATGAATAGTAAGTATTTTACTGTGTTGTACAGGACTATGTTGTCGGAGAGCATGAACACAGAGGATAGGTAGACATGCATCTTTGACACGGGTTTATTTCAAAATACGCAAAGTGTGAATGAATGACATGAATTGTTGAAAAACTGAATCAGTGGGGTTTTTATGCCAAAAACAACACAAACATGGGTTATAATGTTATCCGCGTTTTACATGGGTGATGGAAAGCCTGTTCTTACACAACGGGGAAAATAAATGTCACGCGTGTCAACAATGACGTCAATAATGTCAACAGTTGTATGACGTCACTGTGGAAAATCAAGACGCACCACGTTAGTAATTGGCGATGCCAACGCACAAAATGTCTATCATTTGCAAGAAAAAGAATCAATCATAGCTATTCAGTTCATATATTCGAATCCACGTTATAACTGTTCAACAAATTATACCTCGTTTTGAAATTTCTGATCTTTTCCGGATATCCACGAAAAATTCTTATATTCTGACAGATATTCTACTTATGAGAATAACAGAAAATTCGCTGGCACTTGAGCCGCAAATATTATAAAAAAATATAAGTAAAAATAAATACGATACCCGTACTATCTATATAACATATGGTAAAGAAGCTTGTTTGACACAAAGCTGACATATCTCGTTTCGAAGTAAGTATCTTTGTCAAATTAGCGAATTAATTCAAATCCTTTACACCGTTCGTTACGTCTGATTTCCATTTAGCGCAGTATATATTCACAGGTCGAACAATAAATGCACTCTGGGGGAGAAATTAAAGTAAAATCGCCGGCTGCTACCAAAACAATATTTCCTACTCATGTTTACTCCGGTTGTACTCAAAGAAGTGACCCGATTGGACGATTTTTGGGTTCTGATTACGTATGTTTTTAGCGTTAAAATATCATCCAGTCGGATCACTAATTAAATGTAGTTTAACGGCTCATCAACATAGTATATGTTATTTAGAGTCGCACCAGAGAGAGTGGAAGGATACACGTTAATCCGGAAAACTGTCCTACTAATGAATAGATTAGTTTACTTGCTCGGAAGATAAACTCCGATACACGGGACCGCCGGTTTACCGTTCCCATCCGAAGGACGAGGCCATGGGAAAGCGTCTATCCCAAGAACACACCGACGAAATTAAATAATACCAAAAAGAGAACCTTACCATGGCATATTAGGTAGCTAATTGATGCCTTATGTAGAAATATTTTAGCACTCATTACATTTATATTAGTAATATTCGAATTGACATTATTGAACCCATCCACCTGCATGGATTTTGTCAGACAGAAACATTAAGCATGTCACATGTAAATACATCAATTATACATAACTTCCTATTATATCTAACTGTGTTGTTCAGTCATAAAGAAAACAATTTTTACAAAAAAAATAATGTTTTTCTCTTTATGATTTATTTGCCTCGTTGAGGTTTCGAACCCATGATATGCTAGGTTACACGTTCTTGCCGTAACCACTAGGCCAAGGGAACGCCTTCTAATTCTTCCCATGTTCACACCTTTATGCAAGTATAATACAAAGGGACGATACTCTAATGATGTAAGGGAAGCAACTCAAAAACATTTTACTTACGTTTGACTATATTTAAATAGTGCATACCGCCAAAAGGTTGGGCACCGAAGCAATAAATCCACAAATCAGAGTAAAACCAAACCAAGTATCATTTAGATATACGAATATGTCAGTCTTGCCTTTGACGTAGAACCCGGAGATCACGGGTTCGAGTCTTTCTGGCTACCCTGGAGTCATTCGCTGTATCTATGGACAAAAAACGTCCCTTAGCCTCTTCGTCGTTGGGAACGTAGCCCGTGCGCTCGTTCTTCGAAGGCAATAGTCCAGACCTGATACTGTTTTACATAAACGTGGGGCGAGGTTCCCGGATTTCGATTCTCTCTGAAACTGCTCGAAATAACATGTTATGTGTTGAGGAGACGTTAACCAACAATCAATTCAGTTGATCGGATTAACCCAATTTAGATTCCTGCGTGCCAAGCTTCGAGTTATATAATGCAACTGTGGCACTTACTTTGTAATTACAAAGTTGTCTTAGTGTGTGACCCACATTGTTGCCATCTTATATTCGTTAAAATATTTCTTTATATTATCACACTGGACGATAAATGGCACCGTCTGCGATGTTAACGCTGATGC
The DNA here is from genome assembly GCA_037043455.1 of Cyrtodaria siliqua. NCBI lineage: Eukaryota > Metazoa > Mollusca > Bivalvia > Adapedonta > Hiatellidae > Cyrtodaria > Cyrtodaria siliqua. The sequence continues at coordinate 24,112 of JAWPHD010001217.1, forward strand.
GATGCCTTAGCAACGCACTGGTTGGAGGTGAAATGGCAGATTCTGGTTCCATAGTACAAGAACATATTTTTTATTCATTTTGTTTATGTCTCATTGTAATCGCGAGCGTAAGCTCGCCTTACGGGTAACGCGTTGTTGATTTTCTGAAATCATGTAGAAAATTGCCATACTAAGGCAATAAAAATCTTCGTCAACCAGCTAGAGTTACCTGCCCGTAAAGTTGCATTGTGGTTACATTGCACCACTGCGTTTGTGCTTCCGTGGTGTATTTTCAAATAGTGACTAATAAAAATTGTTTCCCTGATGCGAAATGCATACTTTTGACTGCTTTTTGTTATTATAACCTATAATTCAGCCAAATGTTGTATTGTGAACATTGATTAGTGTTTGTTTGAGATATTTAATTATAATTGACATAGACAGTAAAGCGAAAGTAAAAATGAGGTAAATCTATATGTGACGTGTCAAAATAGAACGTGACGTCATTCAACAGATTGGCTTGTTCTTACATGATACATGACCCCCTGTTTTTATTGCATTTTTATATTGGCGGACGCTCGATCGTTTGATTGATATGTGTTTTAAAATTTTCTACGGAGAAAAATGCGCATTTTTTATCTCTTGATATACATTCGTCCTATATAAAACAAAGAAGGAAAATCAATGGTGCAATGTAACCTAAAGAGAGCTAAATGGGATTAATCGATCTCTCTTGGATTCGTACTTAAAGTCGAATTTCAGATGAAAACTAGTAAGCAGAGCTCTGAAACACACACTGCATGTGCTTTTTTGTCGGTTTTGAGTATATTTAGTCAGTTTTCATGTCTAACAGACGTAATTTCGAGTTTCAGCTTTTTGAGGGTTTTAAAAGGGCGTGCCTGGGCTACTTCTTTAATTGAAGTTTAATTCTTTGCTATGGAAATGTAGGCTGCTGTTTTTGGAACTTGTTTTCAAAACGTTATCTTCAAAAAAAAAGTTTGGTAGGTTTGTCACCACTAAATCTTTCCCCTTCCCCCCAAAAATAGGATATTGTGAACAGTTTTAGAAGGGTTTAACTTATTATAAATATACATAAAAACACTGACTTTGTAGCGTACGGCTATTATCAATTTTGATTTTAGTGTAATTTGTGGCATGTTTGAACGTGTATACTCAACTAAAAATAGATAATATGCCACAAAATGATGGAATTTTACTAAGAAAACACGTTTTGGTGTGCAAATCTGAATATTGTACATATGCAAAGTCCGGCTGGTTACTAAAATGCAGTTTTATTGATGTTTATTGAATTATTTGGATAATTTGTCACATTTGTCAAGTATATTGCCAAGAAATGTTATTTCATAGGACAATTCAAATAGTGTAAAACTAAAGAAAAAAGTCTTTGAATTTGGTAAATTTCAACTTTTTCTATGCATCTTCAAATGTCCATATCTCGGTCAATGCTTGTTAGACTTGCACACATTATGCATTTTTGAGCGTGATATATAGCTGAGAATATGAAAACTTTACATTTAAAAATTATGAAATTTGTGTGGTTCTCTTTAAGGTTACATTGCACAATTGCGTTTGTGCTTCCGTGTGTATAGTCAAATAGTGCCTAATAAAAAACGTTTTCCTGCATTACTAGTGATACAAAATGCATACTCATGATTGCTTTTTGTTATTATTACCTATAATTCAGCCAAATGATGTATTGTGAACATTGATTAGTGTTTGTTTGAGATATTTAATTATAATTGAAATATACAGTAAAGCGAAAGTAGAAATGGAGTAAATCAATATGTGACGTGTCAAAATAGAACGTGACGTCATTCAACAGATTGGCTTGTTCTTACATGATACATGACCCCCTGTTTTTATTGCATTTTTATATTGGCGGACGCTCGATCGTTTGATTGATATGTGTTTTAAAATTTTCTACGGAGATAAATGTGTATTTGTTATCTCTTGATATACATACGTCCTATATAAAACAAAGAAGGAAAATCAATGGTGCAACGTAACCTTGTGGGAGACGGTGCACGGTGAATCGTATTTCTAGCACGTCGTTATAACCTCACATGTACGCCGAGCGGAGCGAGGTGTTATTCTAAGGAAAATAATGGTAATTACACCGAGATTACATCGAACGTTATACGGCTAATTTCACCGAGCGAAGCGAGGTCTAGTGCATTGAATATACATACATGTAGATTAAGATTTGATTGTTTTCGATTCTCTTCTCTTCTATTCTATTCAATGTTTTCGCAGGCTCAGTCCATTCAGTTCAACATATTTATTTTATTTGTTTTTTTACAATCTAATTTGTTCAAAAGCAACAAAATACGCGATTTAATGCTTGATTACGTTTAAATAAAAAATGAATGCGTCAATATTTATTATTTAAAAAATAAAGATAGAATATAATAGCCTGGTTCTCTGGCTTAAAATAGAATAGAATAACTTTTATTTTCCAATCAAGGACCATCACTGGCATTACACTTACAGTAACATGATCTAGGTACTACCTTTGTGAAGGGCAAAACTATAACCAGTCTTTGATTGCAGTAAAAGTATAAGTTAAAATGATTAATTTAGAAACACCAACAAACAAATGTAAAAACAATCCAAAATATGTATCAAATTTGAGGTAGAAGCACTCGAGCAGATGCTTTATTTTTGGATTGAGTTTAGTAACTCCCACTAATGTACACTGTAAGGCATAACAGTATGGGACAGTATGAGCATTGCACACATTATTTAATCTCTCTAGTATATTTACATAAAACGACGCTTTCCACTGTTCAACAACAACAAAATCAACGATTTAATGCTTGATTATGTTTAAATAAAAGCGACTGTAAGTTAGACTAGATCTAGACTAGAAGTTTTACTAGATCTAATTTTCTTTATTACTGTACAGTAAAGTAGATTTATATATTAACAGTTATTGTTGTTGTTGTTGTATAATTATTAAAAAAATATTGTCAAGCGGTGATTTTCACTTGAGAGCAGTCCAATTTCATTCAAAATACAATATGACAAAGGACAAAAGAAAGCTGGCTAAGAGATGACCATCCTACCTAATAAATCTCCGAGATTGTGTGAACAGTGTCATTGTTTTTTGTTCAAATTGTATTTAACAACCTACTGCGTCATTTAAGTCTCAGATTCACTTATCAATAATAAAATTCACCTGAAACAATAGTTATATTACATAATAATTTATTCGCCTACCTTTTTATCCTTAAATTGTTTTTGAGAAACCAAAGGCGGTTATTGAAATATCCGTTCTTTTGCTTAAAAGCACAAACGTAAACTTTTTTGTACTTTGTAGACAAAGTCAAGCACGTATTTGACTGTAGACGTAATAGTACATCACCTTTATGACAAATTTGAATTTCAATGATGATTTCGTCAGTCAGTGACGTTCGACGCAATTTTAATTTCAATAGGGGATGTAGAGAGTGTAGTGGTTTTGTTTGTATGGTGTTTTACGTCATTTTCAACACATGTTATGTTATATATGACGGTAGATTTTTTGTGGTGGATGCAGACCACCCACTTTTCCTGGGTAGAACCAGTACTGTACACCTCCTGCCATCCGTAAGAATCGACACTTTCTCACTTTAAAGTCGAGCTTCCAGTGGGATTCGAACCTGCAGCGGTGAGAGGCGAGAAGGTTTACAACGCAACGTTCAGTATCACATGAAACAATTTAAAACACAGAACACGTTAAGGTAGTGAGCATTCCTATTCCTTCCTACCTGATCATTGCTGCTAACAGAAGGCATTTACAATTAGGATATAGGAATAGATTGGATCATCCTAAGAAGTCTCCTTAAAAAAAAAGTATGCATACATAATTATACTGATCATGCTTTTTCTAGTTCACCTGACACATGCTGCACAAGTGAACGCATTCAACCAGGGCTTTTTTCCCTTCTATAAAAGGACCGAAATCTGGTTACTTCACAATTCAAGTCATTTTATTCACAACTCTGGTCGATTTGCTTCACAATTATTATTATTATTTTTGTAATCTTAATTTTTTCGAATTGTTTTGTTCTCGATATGTTCATAGAATAATGTTTATCTAAAACGTTTCCTATTATCCTCCTCCCACAAAAACAATGTATGTAGATCTACGTATTGAGTAATATCGCTTTTAACAATAAATCGTTCAATACTTTTTTCCACAAATTAGGCTGTTTTTGCGCCTCTTTTCTCCACAGAACGACCAGGCTAAGGTCGGGAGTCTTCACAGTTTTTAGGGGAATAAGCCCTGCAAACATTACAATGGAAATCACACTGCAGTGCTTGGTTTGATTTGGAAGTAATAGAGTTAATGTGTATATCTCCATTTCGATTTCGAATAGTTATTCTTAAATAGTTTGTTGAATTGTTTTTTTTTCTATGTGATGATCGCAAAGTTTGTATGTGAATAGTAGTGGGTTGCGTTTTTTGTGTGACCCTTAGAACGGAGCAACTCAGTTGAGTTTAGAAAATCGCTATGTTATAATGTAATAGTATGAGTAGCATGGTGTTCTATGGTACCAGGTACATAAATGATTTGACAAAACAAATAAACTGTAAATAATATTTAAAGAAAAAGGAAACTCAAATGCTTTCTATGACCCTTCATACTAAATTGTTATGGTGTAAAATCTAATAACTTTTACGTAAAAATGACAGAATTAGATTTGAAAAGAAGGGTACCCATATTTCGCTTATTATTTGTTCTATGGTATCAAGGTATGCACATATTGAGTATATTGTATTTGTTAGTAACTCGTATAAGATTCAATGAGTGACCATTTCTAGAAGCAATAATGTACAACAGACTCATCAGGTTAAACATTAATGAATTTCATAACTTTCAAGGTATTGAAAACTGCATTTATGGAGACTAGGGGTGATGAATTTAAAAGATCATATGGAAATTATCAACATTTCTGCATTATTATGAAATATCCTTTAATTTATGATAAATATACATTTTTTTAATTATTTGATTATATGTACCTAAAGTCATCACATCTATAAAATAAGTATCATATTTTAGCAAAGATGTATACTGTTTTATAGACTAGACACTAGCGTGATACCATAGAACCCTTGATATCATAGGAAGCCAGTATAATATTACAAAATTTAACCATTTTATTTACTTAAACCGACGCTCGCCATGAGGCAGTGCCTTATTCATATTATTCCGCTGATACCAATGGTCTGATGGAATTGTTGTATAACCTAATAACGTAAAACATTTGACAGATTGAGGCGTAATTACACCATTGCGTTTGTGCTTCCATGGTGTATAGTCAAATAGTGCCAAAAAAATTAAAGTTTCCCTGCTTTACTAGTGATACAAAATGAGCATTTTTGATTGTTTTTTGTCCTTATTACCTATACTTCATCCGAATGATGTATTGGGAACATTTATTAGTGTTTGTTGGAGATATTTAATAACAATTGACATAGACAGTAAAGCGAAAGTATAGAAATGGGGTACATTTATCTGTGACGGGTCAAAATAGAATGTGACGTCATTCAACATATTGGCTTTTTCTTACATGATACATGACCCTCTGTTTTTATTGCATTTTTATATTGGCGGACGCTCGATCGTTTTTGATTGATATGTGTTTTAAATTGTTCTATGGAGAAAAAAATGCATTTTTATCTCTTCATCTTGGTATACATTCGTCCTATATAAAACGAAGAAGGAAAATCAATGGTGCAATGATACATTGAGACCTCTGCCGTAGAGCACACTTGTGTTACAGTTAATTGTTCCCCTATTCTGCTATGTATCTCTGTTATTTGATCAAACGTGCAGTGAATTTTGATAAAATACGCAATAGCATTCATGAAACATTTACTTTCAACGGTATCCTTTTAACTTTAAGTTGTGTGGACTTTGATCTGTTCTCCATCCGGCTGAGATGTTCGTTACACCGCACAGGCTGGTATTGGACTGCATAGCTTCTATTTGACTGGAATGACCCCAAAAACTGTTTATATTTCTCATAGCTATGCACTAGGTATGTTCTCTTCTATGGATGTATGCAACTGTTCTGTCTTTGTTTCTGTCTTTTAAATGCAAGATGTTTAAATTAGATGCATTGCACGTGCTGGCTAAACACATAAGTATAATCTGTCCGCACTTTAACTATATTCAAATTAAATACATTATAAATAAATCTCTATGTATGCTCGTACATATATAACGTGCTTTGTTTGATGTATTCACATATTCCCCATCTCACATCTCGGTTTCCGAAATTCCTCCTTATTGATAATCTATTTCTGCTAATTTGAACTTTCCCCTTCGTTTTGAAATTGATAACATAACTTTGCTCGTTAGCAGAGTCTCAGACCTAGACTCAAAACACTCAGGAATATGCAAAAACTGTCTTAAATCACGGTCATGTTCAATTCATGTCACGTGGATTAAAAATAATGAACATATTTGCAAAGTCAAAGACTTAAACAAGAACATAACTACACAGTTATATTATTTATGCGAAATAATGCTATTGGTGTCAGCGCGGTGAGAAAGTATTTCCGGGTCGTAGGATGCTAAAATTGTTTCATTGAAAAAATCCAAAGTTTGTGTAATTTGCATGTGTTTTTCTAAAGATTGATTTTCATTTCACGGTTAAAATTTAACCTGATGTTAAAATGGTATATCTGTTGTAATGAATAGCAAGTATTTTACTGTGTTTTCCAGGACTATGTTGTCGGAACGCATGAATACAGATGATAGGTAGACATGCAGCTTTGCCGTGGTTTAATTTCAAAATACGTAAAGTGTGAATGAATGCCATGAATTGTTGAAAAACTGAATCAGTAGGTTTTTATGCCAAAAACAACACAAACATGAGTTACAAAGTTATCCGCGTTTTACATGGGTGATGGAAAGTCTAATCTTATACAACGGGGAAAATAAACGTCACTGTGGAAAAACAACACGCACAATGTTAGTCATTGTCAATGCCAACGCACAAAATGTCTATCATATGCAAGAAAAATAATCAATCATATATATTCAGTTCATATATTCCAATCCACGTTTTAACTGTTTAAGAAATTATACCTCGTTTTGAAATTGTAGATCTTTTCCGGATACCCATGAAAGATTCGTATATTCTGACAGATATTCTACTTATGAGAATAACAGAAAATCGCTGGCACTTGAGCCGCAAATATTATAAAAAAAATAAAAATAAAAATAAATACGATACCCCTACTATCTATATAACACATGGTAAAGAAACTTGTTTGACACACATTTGACATAACTCGTTTCAAAGTATGTATCTTTGTCAAATTAGCGAATTAAATCAAATCCTTTACACCGTTCGTTACGTCTGATTTTCATTTAGCACATATCCCAGCTAGCATACTAATATCGGGCCGATATCGGGTGCGGAGCGGAACATCAGCTAAATATGCCAACATCGGACCGATGTTTGGCCGATGTTGTACCGATATTGCCAGATACCGGGTGAAGAGCGGAATATTGGCTAAATATGCCAACATCGGACCGATGTTTGGCCGATGTTGTACCGATATTAAAATATTTTGAAAATATTTTTAAAAAATACACATTTATTGCAAATAACTATTGCAATACATTTTATAAGTTCATTTCTTTCAGAATATTGATAAATATTTATAAATATATATTTTTGTTTTAGCAACATCAATATCGGGCCGACGATGGTCCGATATCATTTTGTTAACAAGGGAGATTCATGAGGCCGCTGTCGGGCCGACATAACACGCCATAAATCAATAAAGGGAGGTAAAGACATGTCATTTTAAATATTGTGTATTTAATGTTAATGTGAAAAGATATTCTTCGCTTTGTTCTTTTTGATGCTATCTACATTCACAAGAGTTTTATTTATTGCTAATAAATATTTTTCCAATCGAGCTAATTGAGGTAAACACCAACAGAAATATATTATATAGGTAGTATATATAATGAAAACAGTTGAGTATCAATTGTATCGATTTGATCGAAAATTCGCCCGATAATATTGTATGTTGCGAAACATATATTTTGGATTGGTAATCCCATGCACTACCTACTGAGCTAGCTGGGTGGTCAATAAAATTCACTGAAAGATATTGATGTTTAGCTGACATCGGACACATAATTATGTTCAGTCGACGTCGGGTTGATGTCGGACCTATTTGCAGCCGAGATTATAACCCGATATAGAATGCTAGCAGTGACCCGCCTATATGCTTCTGGCAGCTCCAGTAGAACTAGCCCCCATTCTGACTCTCATCTACCAGGCGTCAGTTGACAGATGAGAGCTTCAAACAGATTGGAAACAAATATTGATAGTCCCCCTTTTTAAAAAAGGAGAAAAACAAGTTGCCGCCAGCTACAGACCAGTTTCGCTCGCATCAGTCATACGCAGGATGTTAGAGCATATAATACATAGATAGCTCTGTAATGAATTATTTTGACAAACACATAATACTAAGAGACAACCAACACGGCTTTCGAAAATGAAGACCCTGCGAGACACAGTTAATATCCACAATCCAGGACATTGCAAGTAATCTACGCACTGGAAATGACCAAATTGAAATGATTCTTCTTGAGTGCCCCACATCAGATTGATCTACAAACTGGACCATTATGGCATCATTGGCGAAAATCTGATGTGAATCAAATCATTCCTGGAGTGAGAAAGCAACAGGTCCTACTTGAAGGGTCCACGTCTTCCAAAGCTGATGTTCTTTCTGAGGTTCCCCAGGGCACTGTCGTAGGCCCATTACTATTCCTGGCATTCATTAACGACTTGCCGGAATCAGTACAGCACTCCACAGTGCAGCTACTTGCAGATGACTGCCTCTTATATAAGCGTATCAGCAATGAGCATGATTCAGCAAATCTCCAGAAGGATCTATCGGCTCTCGAAGACTGGGAAGCGAAATGGCAAATGAATTTCCACCCTGAGAAATGCACAATCATCCGCATCGGTACAAACAGCCGCCACAAGAAAGAGACTCACTATTCTCTTCACAACCACACACTAGATGTTGTCCCAGCTAGTAAGTACCTAGGTGTGAATTTCAGCGACGATCTCTCTTGGAAACACCATATGGACAGCACTGCCGGCAAAGCCTCTAGAACTCTAGGCTTCCTTCGCAGGAATCTAAGGAAGTGCACCAAGAAAGTGAAGGAGACAGCTTACTGTACACTAGTACGACCAACCACGGAGTACGCCTGCTCAGCGTGGGACCCTCATAAGATGATATCAACAAACTCGAAGTCCAGCGCAGAGCAGCCCGATTTGTCAACAATAATTACAAGGACAGAACCCCAGGTTGCGTGTGCCGGATGGTCCACTCTCTGAAATGGAAATCATTAGCAGAACGACGCAACGAATATCGCCTGTGTATGCTGTACAAAATCCACCACGGGCTCGTATACGTTGATGCCAGGGATATTACGTCACAACGATAGGCGTACCAGAGGTAGCCACCGTCTTTACCAACCAACAGCTACTCAGACTGTATACACATACTCCTTTTATTTAAGGACAATCCAGGAGTGGAATCGCCTACCATCAGTAGTAACCGATGCTGTTACATTGCAGGGATTGCACTATCAGCCCACAGTGCTGTCTCCAACATGCCCACTTAGGTTGCTCGAGAGTTTACATAGTTTTAATTGTAAATCTGCATAGTTTTAACCTGTATATACAACTCAGTAGAGAGCGGTAGCCTCACTCCACTCTGCAGGACAATAGAACATTCATTTATGAATCATGTCCTTACCAAGGAAGAAGAGGTAGAAATGAAACATACGTACAATATACATTTCAGTTGATCTACTGAAAATGGAGGAAACACACTGTCAATTGCTATTACTGCAAGCTCACTAGTGACAGACCAGTGCGAAATTTGATTTATAATAAAAGCCATTGAATTTGAAATTGTCTAATTAAGAAAATGAATGGTCACAAGTAATCCGGAACATCTCTAACTATACCAGCCCTTTTTACAAGTTTGATATTTCATCTGACTGTGTCTAAAAAGTCACACAAAAAAAAAAGAAAAGAAAAAAAAGCCTTTTAGTGTCAGAGAAGGCACGGATTAGGCGTTTAATCCACGAATGGTTCAAAATCATTGAACTTATTATAAATTTGTTAAACTCTCTGTATGGTCCGTGTATTATGACTTATTTATTTCTTTATTTTACTTCTATCTATCTATCCTCTCTTTTATTTCATCTTCTAAGTATTACTAGTAAAGCCATTTCGGTTGAGTTATGGTCAATGATGTAGATATAGATATAGATGAAGTTGTATAGCCAACAATGTGGCGCGGAAACAGGATGGCGGCAACAAATGAAACGCAGATGACAAACCATACGCGTGACAAATCGTATACAGTCGTAACTAATCGGTAATTTCCGTGTCACTCCAGTAAAGGAATCGAGATAAACATTCGGTTATTTGTGTTATATGACATGTGTTCACCTTTTATTTCACCCGTGTGATAAAGCTTTATTGCCCGGCAACTAGATCCTGATTGAAATAACTAGCTAGATCTATGTCGTATCGTATATTATAAAAACAGTGTATTTATACGCAAGTATGTGAAAAAAAAAAGGTTTACATGAAAAAAAGAAAAAAAGATGAGTAGAGGATCGCTTCCCGTTGTTTCGTACACTATGCATAGGATAGAGGCTATGAAGAGAAATCTGCACCATTAAGAAACCGAAAGAGAGAGAGAGCGTAGCGACCGATCGCGTTTCTTAGTGGTGAATAGTTTTCTTCATAGACTCTATCCGGCTTAGTGTTTACGATAGGTTTAATCGATAGTCTATATAGGTCACACTCTAAACCATGAATAGCGCAGGTAGCAAAATCTTCATGAATAAATGGTGCAAGTATTTGAAATTCTGAGCCATCTGATTGGTTTAAAAAGTATAGTAAACACTAAAATAGCTTGAAGCAACAGTATACAACAAGAATAAGCTTTACTCCGTTTCGGTCGCGTGAGCAAGTAGTGTAATCATTATGTTACGTCACTCTGTGTTCTGTGGAAATCTTTGTAGCCTATCTGACGATCGCTGAGCGAAATTTACGCACGGAATTATAAAATGTTATTTTAAAAAAATACGAAGAAACGAGTGTGTTATTACGATTCTGGTCTTTCCTTTACTATATAAATATACTATAACACTATCTCTTCTTCTCTCTATCCTTCTAGGCTATACATATCTTAATGACAGCCTGTGTGCAACCCATGTATGATTCACATAATCTTAAATTCGTGGACTTTGTTTTATTGACCTTAAAAAATTAGTTGGATAACATGTTATTATACGACTTGGTCAGTTCATGTAGTTATTCAAGTAAGAGTCTCTAAAGTGTTTCAGATTTTATTATTTTCTTTAAAACCGTTTCCCAAGTAAATATGCTTAAAATAATTGCCAGTTGTAATACAGTGCGGTGAGGTTCAGTGTTACGTTTGTAAATAGTGTAGTCTACACCGTTAACCTTTTCACTGTCTACCCTGTTAACTTTTGCTCCTAATCTTGCCTGTCTACACAGTTTCCACAACAAAAACACCGTTGTCTACACGGTTTACCACGCATTTTTTCAAACTAAAATATCTAAATCAACGGACTTTCGATGGGTGCATGATGCGGTGACTTGCATTCTAATGGATATATATCAAATATTTTAACCCCAAACTGGACACAAATCCGGCTAGAAACGAACTTATGGTAAAAAACGGTGATAGATCTATCAGCTTTGATTGCCAATTACGGGCATTGGACGATTATCATGGGCATAAGACGGGTATGTTTTAAGCATCGAGCATTAAGGAACATGTCTGTTAAATTGATTGATCGAAATAATCAAAATATACAAAGGAAGAGGTTGGTTTTCAATGTACATACATCTCGCATTATTTGCTGGCCGCCATCTTGTTCTGTTTACACGGTTTCCAAAAAAGTCTACACGGTTTTGACTATTAGACAGTGCCACACCCGGCTCGCCTCAAAAAGAAATTATTTTTTACCGTATTTGGTTGTCCTTACTTGCGGTGTCTCAAGAATGTTTTCATATCTGAAATTATAGTTTGATTTTTTTAGAGTAACAATATTTTGAATATATTGTTGGGAGAGTTTATGTATAAGTTTCTGTGGCAATGCATTTTAAACTACTCAGATGAAGAGTGGCCATCTTAACTCGTCCCAGCAAATCCTCATATGTTAATCACTGAATACTATTCTCAGCGCCCTTAGTGTTATGGCTTGCCTGAGGCGAGATGTGAATATAACCGCCATGTTTGCTCGTTAGGCGATCATGTGATTAAATCATGAATGAAAAATAAGTTTGGGGTAATTATCGAATAATTAGTATTTTTCAATAAAAATGAAACGAAGACCAGAATAATATTGCCTTCGATCAACATGTGTCAAGTTGGCGAGGGTTGAAAATGCATCTAAATCTCACTCTGGTCAAAGACGTAAAGCTGATGAAAGTCTGCCTGTGGAGAAACCGAAACAATAATAATAATAATAAGTTTTACGATTTCAGTTGGTATCTTCAAGACGAAAAGGGTTTTTGACACTGTTCACTTTGAAGCTTGTAAGGCCGTGGGAAAATAATAATAATAACAAAATAATGATAATAATAATAATACATGCTTTATTATTATTATGCATTAATTTAGTTATTATAACAGTCATAATCCCAATATGAATAATTAATAAAATACCACTCGATATTTAATCGTCCGTCTTATAATGTCGACCGACCTCAAGTCTCCCTGTTTTGAAGAACTTCTCACTGTTTTGACTGGCGGGAGAAGTCACTTCTCCCTGTTTTTGGAGTCTGGCTTGACTCCTGTATGTGTATGGGCCAAATCGTAAGGCATTAGACAAGCTTAATATGTACGTTTATTCACTAGCAGAGCTACAGTGAAAGTCCTCTTTATTAAAGATGTAAACATGCATGTTTGTATAATAACAGATTATAAGACCACATCACTATAGAACATCCTTCCTTTTCTGAAAAAAGAAAGAATTTAAATCATAATTATATGATTTTTAAAGATTTTTTAACAGTATCAAAATCTAACTGTTGCTATTATCAAGCACTTTATCTAGCAGTCGGTTACACCCGTAATTAAATCTGACAGTCTAATCAGCAGGACAAACTGTATCAAGACAGTACCCAGGTTCAGGGGGAAATTGCCATTAATTTAGCGTCAAATCCAGGTAATTATAAACACACCATTGTTGTTTGGAAGGTTTTGGAAATTGGTATGTGACCTTAAGTCAGTCCATCGTGAACAATATACGGTCCATATCCATAATGTGTAGCTACCTTACATTATCGACTATAGCGAAAATATAAAACCAGTAAAAGAATAGAAAATGTGTACAATCGGTTATGATGTATAGGAAAGCACTAATATTAAAGGGACACATGGCAATCTTGAGTTTTATTCAAACATTAAAATTTGCTCCTGAATTTAGTTATCCTGCGTCATTTTGACTTTAAAACTGCTTGCATATGATTAAATAAAAAATTGAGATTTCAGTTGTCTTCACTATATCACCAAATTTTTAAATATATTATCGATGCACTATTATAAAAAGTTAGTAATATGTAAAAATAATTTGCTTTGAACTATTCTAACAATTACTATTAATGAGTGAACAAATGCAAGTGAAGAGAAAAACTAACGGGACGCCGTGAGTTTTTAAAAAATCAAGATTGCCGTGTGTCCCTTTAATAATGCATAGGAAATTAAACGAATTACAACTAAATCCATTTTGAACGATCGTGGCTTTTATAATCCAGTGAATGATTTTATTTTTTTTAAATTAACACTACACATTTTTTTTTGATGAACTCTTTCACGTTTGTGTTGTTGTTTTACTGTTCATGATATTTATCAGACATTTAATTTTTCACTTCTAATTATATTGATCAGATATTTCACTTTTTCACTTTTAATTATATTTATCTTCTTTTTCCTTCTCCCGGATCGCGTTTTATATGTAGATCCTGTTGGTTGCTTATGATGGTGTTTTGTTGAGGTGGAATGCTGTTTCTCGCTGTTAATCCGACGCTGTTGAGGTAGGATTTGATCATGCGTAGGTACATCCATTCCATGGTGAGATAACGGTGATTGTGCTGTTTTGGTCTCAGATGTTTACGATTGCGTCGGTATATGACACCGATGTTTGCCTTTACGACGTAAGATCTCGATGACTTATGTTTTCGTACAATTTCACCTTTCAGCCAGCGGTCATTATGTCTTAGTATCACTTTGTCACCCGTTATGTTTTGCTTGAGATTGCTGCATTGTTTTGGCATGAACAAGGGTGCTGTCTGATGTTGGGATGGTTGATTTCAACTTATGACCGAACATCATTTGTGCTGCCGATTGACCTAGATCGTCAATTATTGTATTTAAACTCTTGGATGGAACTGAGCCTTTACTTTCGGGCCGACCTTTCATTACTATTTCATGCAGTTGTTGGAGGTCGCTGTCGTCCGACATGGCTAATTTTATTTCCTCTAGCTGGGACTCTGTTACAGGTTAATATGACAGAATATCAATTTCATTGATTGATATATCTGCCTCCAGTGGTTCTGTGGTGTCATTCAGAAAAGATCGGCTTAACAAATCAGACACATATTGTTCTTTTCCCGGTTTGTACCTAACATCAAGATCGTATTTCTGCAGTGTAAGAAGTAGCCTCAGTATTCGTCGTGGACAGTCGTGAATTGGCTTTTTCCATATAGACTGTAGGGGACGGTGATCCGTTTCACAAATTACATGTCTATCATATATGAATGTATGGAACTTTGAGCATTCAAAACTGATAGCTAAAGCCTCTTTTTCAATCTTGGAATGCTTTTCTTGGCTTGGGGTCAATGCCCTCGATGAATATGCAATAGGTTTTCCTCCTTGTAATAACGTTGCATCAAGCCCTTTTGAGCTCGCATCAACTGTCAATGTTAACTCTTTTTCTGGGTCATAATATCATAAAACAGGTGCTTCGGCCAACAGGGTTTTTGAACTTAGTGAAGCTCGCTTCCTGTTCTGTCTCCCAGTGCCATGCTATTTCCTTATGAAGCAGTTCTCTTAATGGTGCACTGACCTCTGATAGACTAGGGACGAATTTAGCCAAATACTGTATGAATCCCATACAACTTTGCAACTGTTTTATGTTGGTGGGACGTTCCATGTTGTTACGGGCTCGTACTTTTTCGTAATCTGTCTTTACACCTTGTCCTGTAAGCATGTTACCGACGTATGTGACCTGCTCTTTTCGAAACTCGCATTGATTTGGGCTCAATTTCATGTTTGTTTCACGAACACGTTTCATTAAACGATCCAGTCTTTCGTCATGTTCTTGCATACAACGTCCCCATATCAATATGGCATCAATAATTCATACACACCCATCTAAATCAGCAATTAATTCAGTCGTCGCCCTTTGATAGACGTCACTAGCTGATCGAATTCCGAATGGTAGCCTTTTAAAACTGTAACACTCAAATGGAGTATTAAATGTACACAGTTTTTCCCTTACTGCACTCAGTTTTATTTGCAAAAAACTCAAAGTACAGTCAACTTTTGAGAATATCTTTGCTTCTGGTATTTCAGCGATTACATCTTCTATCGCATTCATAGGATAGTGTTCTCTGTTTACGGCTTTGCTTGGTTTAAACAAATTGTATTGCATTTTTTTTTTACAAAGTATACAATTAGGTCGGGCCACAAGTTCTTACAACATTAGTTACGGCCCTTTCCAAATTAAATTACAACGAACAATTGTAATGTTATGGCTATAGTAAATATATTAATTAACAATGAATGCAAAGAATAAATGAACTAAAGTTTACAAATGTAGACGTAAACAGTTGTCATGATAGTTGGGTGAAAGAAAAGAAAAAAGGAAAAGAAGGAGGAGAAGAAGACAGAATATGTTTAGCAAGAGTACATAGGGTCAGTCCGAACACACTGATGAGTTGTTTTAATACACTAGTTAAAACGTCTGGTGTCTTTTATATATGTTTGCACAGCTACAAAATCAAATTCATTTTCTTTATCACTAAAATCTGTATTTCCAACACACAATTTTTCAACGTTCAACGGATGGAACAGTCTGGTTGATATAAACAGGTTACGCCTCTGTCCAATAAATAGACGACATTTAAAAAGAAAATGTTCAGCATCTTCTTTGTCTTGTCCACAGTCGCATGTTGGTTATAAGCGTAAATGGTTCAAATACAAATCACCATGATTAAGGTTGCTGCATATGTTTCGAATGTGAGCATAAATTACAGCAAGTGATCGTGAGCCACATAAATAAAACGACGGGACAGTGTGCTTAAACATTTTATTGAGGAGACAACATTTAAATATACTAATTCCCGAGCATGTGTAGGTAGATTATTCCAAAGATTTAATTACGAAGGAATAAATGATTTGGAAAATAACTCGGTTCTCCTTATCGGTGTTACGTAGTCATCAGAATACCTCAAGTTGTAATTATTAATATCTCTAACAAACGGAGGAAACAAGTTATTTACACTCTCGGGCAACATGTTATTTTTTAAATTTAAATACAGTTAGAAGATTTTGAAATGTTCGTCTGTCTGCTAGGGAAAGCCATCCAATTTCGACGATTAATTTGTTAATAGATACGGCAGATCGAGTCAAACCGGTAACAATACGCGCAGCTTCATGTTGCAGTTGTTCTAAAGAGTTTCTCTCACCGACAGTACAACCGTCTCACACTGTGGAAGTATACCCTAAAATTGGTCGCATTCATAGTTTTTCGACCTACTTTGTATTTTAAAATTCTCATTAGGCCTACAACTTTGGATGCTGAGGTTAGAATGTTTTTAGTGTTCACGCCATTTACCATTATTACCTATAGTCAGGCCTAGATGTTTGTGATGTTCTATAAATGGTAATTGTACGTCATTAAAAAATAAATTGGTTGTCTGATGTTATTTGTTGACGTTATAAATTAAACTTCAGTTTTATTTGGTTTAAACTTTACTAACCATGTTTTAGCCCATTCAGACATCAGTTGCAAGTCCTGATTTAATATACCTTCCATATCTTCTGTGTGCGACAGAAAATGAGCTATCATCGGCAAATAATCTAGTAATGCTTAACATATGTTCAGCGATATCGTATATGTAAATTAAAAAGAACAAAGGTCCGAGCCCAGAACCTTGCGAAACGCCAGCTGTTATTATTTTTTAATCTGATTTGGCATTTACTATAAAGACTCTCGGTTTTCTATTGGAGGGGTAATCTGAAATCCATGATAAGAGTTTGCCATCGATCATGTCGATACCATTTTGTTTCAGTTTAAATAGTAAAGCTTTCCGCCAAACTCGATTAAATGCCTTAGATATATCAGCAAAGACATTACACATTAATTTGTTTGCATCAAGTGTTTGGCATATTTGATGGTAAATATCTAATAGTTGATAAACTGTGGAATGACCCGGTTGGAAATCGAATTGGTTAGCAAGAAGTAAATTGTTAAAGACTAAGAAGTTAGAAACCTTTTTTAAAAATAATTCTGTCTAAAATCTTTGCAACGCAACTAAGTAACGAAATCGGTATATTATAGTTAATTTGGGAATTAAAGGCTCCCGCTTTAAATAATGGCATAACAATAGCACTTTTCCATAAGTCGGGATAAATGCCTTCATTAATGGAGCGATTAAAAAGTATAGAAAGTGGGTTTAAAATGGTATTAACTGTTTCTTTCAACATTCTATGACTTATTTCATCCTCTCCACTAGCCTTGTGCATCACTAACATCTAAATTATATCTACAATTTCAGATTCCTGCATTACTATATCATCTATTCTCGAATTAGTTCTGTGAAACAAATGTAGTAATCTCTCATCTGAGTCATCAACAGTCGATATTGAAGCAAAGTAATCATTTAAGCAATCAGCTTTTTTCGTTATCAGAAAATGAGCAAATCACTTCACCAGTATCTAATGTAGTAACAAGTGGTGGGAGAACTTCAGAATTTTTGTTTGACTTTATACAGGCTTTGTTTAGATCCCTCGGTTCAATACATATCCTTATTTTGCCATTAGGTTTCTGGACAGTGACCATAGAATTTCTATATCAATGAAAAATCGGACGAGTTACAAAATAAGCCAGTTCGGACCAAAAACACCGGATGGCCCTTGATTTAGTTGAATTGCTATATTTTGACTCGTTAACACGATAGGGCCTTCATTTTTCATCCGATCTTTTTGAACTTTACCAGATTGTTGATATCAATGAAAGGTCGGACGAGTTCGAAAACCAGCCAGTTCGGACCAGAAACACTGGATCTATGATCCTTGATTTAGTTCAAATTGCTATATATTGCATCTTTAACGCAATAGGGCCTTCATTTTTCATCCGATCTTTTTCAAACTTTACCAGAATGTTGATATCAGTAAGAGCTTGTACGAGTTCAAAAGCCAGCCAGATCGAACAATATCCACTGGAGTTATGGCCCTTGATTTTTCTGAAATATGCTATAATTTGGCCTCGTTAACACGATAGGGCCTTCATTTTTTATCCGATCTTGTTCAAGCTTTACCAGATTGTTGATATCAATAAAATCCCGGACTAGTTTGAAAACCAGCCATATCAGACCATTTACACCGGAGTTATGGCCCTTGATTTTCTGCAGTATACTATAATTTGGCATCGTTAACACGATAGGGCCTTCATTTTTCATCCGATTTTTTTCAAACTTTACACAACCGTTGATATTAATATAAGCTCGAAGGAGTTCGAAAAACTAGCGAGTTCAAACAAGTAACACCAGAGTTATGGCCCTTGATTTAGTTATTTTTTTTATATTTTACCTCGTTAACGCGATAGAGTCTTCATTTTTTATCCGATCTTTTTCAAACTTTACCAGATTGTTACTATCAATGAAATCTTGGACAAGTTTGAAAACCAACCGAATCGGTTAGTAACACCGGAGTTGTGACCCTTGAATTAGTTCAAAGATGATGTATATTGCCTCGTGAAGACGATAGGACCTTCATTTGGCCGGATTTCAGCGAAACGTTTCAGGGATTATCATTACCAAGCCTAGTTGTACATATTGTCACTGTGTTCTTGTTGAACGATTTTTGGTGGAGTTATGGCCCTTTAAAGGCTTAAAAACACACATTTTGTCTGGACTAGTTCTCCTGAACCCCTGGCCGGATTTCAAACGCCGGTCTTTTTTTAAAAAAATATTTTTTTGACTCGATCATGCCATTTTATTTAATATGGATATTCACTCATTATTAAGTGGTTATGTTCATGAATAAACCATTATGTGAACACGCTAATGTGTGTTTTAAATAGTATATTTGTCTTAAAATGAAATAAAACAGTAAATGTAGATGTGTCGATATGATTTTACCTTAGCTTAATGAGTCCCCTTTTGTGAAATTCCATTGAAAGTGCATTAACAAAAGAAAAAAAATAGAACTCAAATAATCCTGAATATTTTTACATGTAACTTGCAGTTTAATATGTTTACACTTTTATCTAGACTGTGCTATACTTGAATAATACATACGTCCTTGATAAAAGTGTGTATTGATCCATACACAGCTTGTGTCATACTCAAGGTCATGTGTGTTTTGACTAATTCATATATTTATCAAGTATGTGTTTATAATTTAAGGGTAGCACTGTCTAGAAAAACGTGTAAACATATTATACTGAAAGTGTCATGCACAAATATTCAAGATTGTATGAGTTTTATTTTTTTTATCTTTTTCAAATGCATTTCAATGGGATTACACAAAAGGGGACATAATTCTTAAATAAATACTTCTAAATGCCCAGTATTTGCAGATGCATTACGTTTCGGCTTCTACTTTTGTATAGGTTTGACACTGTGGTGTCGATTTTATAGATATGAAAATATGAGGGCGGGGGGCGAGGGTGGGGGCAAATGTTATTCTGCTATGCTGTTATTGGCAAAATATAATATATATTGTGTTATTTGTTATTGTAAATAATAACTTACTGTTATCTGTTATCCGCAATCTGTATCGAATAACGAGAAATATTATGTTCATGCTACCCTCCCCTCCCCACAAGTATCGTAAAATGTCATATTTAGAATTGGTTATTTGATTTGATTTTCTGTTACTTCCGAACCACCATCACGCCCGCCTACCACCCATGTCATAAACATGTCATGTTTGGGAATGTTACCTATTATTAGACTTCATTTGCTTTTAACTGTTTTTACTATTTCTAATTCATTGTTATATCTTATAATCAATTTCTCTATCCTGTTATTGGATTCTCCCATTGACCCTTAATTCCTATAGACGATATAGCATCTTGAGAACAATCGGATTTTAACTGTCCATCCTTTACTCTGTCACTACGCCATTGTGGGTGGAACTCCTTCTAACATATATTTAATACCTGTCTTCGCAGAAAAAAGGTTTTCATTAAATATAAGAAACTTGACGGTGACCTTGAATGTCAAACATTTTCTGTGAACTCTTTCCCGGCCATTCGATGTAATACACTGAGCATGTGTAAGAAGCGTTTTGGTGATGCGAGGATGTACATATAAATATATGTCTGAAATAAATACTGAAAAGGGGATCCTTTGGAAGCAACAAACACAAACAAGAGAGAAAAGTAGCATACTTGGTTTTATTGAGTCTATTCATGAAAGATTATAAGATTCAACACCTTTCACGCCTCCTAGCACAGACTTATGCGATATTCTACTTGTGTAGCAACACAGAATGGACTTGATGACCCCAAAGAATCTGAAAATAATATTTTAGTCCCGCCCACCAGATATTTATATGGAACAGTATAAACCCGCTGCGATCTTAAATGAAGCTTTAACTAAAAAAGAGTATGATAATGGACCTTTGGAAACGGCCGAAAACGACACATACGAAATAGTGCAGTCTCGGTTTGATTGAGACTGTTCATGAGCGGTAGTGTAATATGCTAGCTACCGCTCACGCCTCTAGCCCCGGGTTGAGCAGAACTCAATATTAATAAAATCAATAGTACACATTTTAACCATCCCGAAGATGGCATGCATATGACGGTGGACATGTAGTATCTTTCTTCCCCATGTCGTACGGCGTAAAGTCCCAGTATCTAATAAAATTATATGCCCCGAAGAGCGAAATAAACATAATGGAATTTAGTTGGGAGCAGCGGTTATGAAGCCTGCATATCACAAGTAACAGTCAAAAGACTAAATTAAAAAGCAGACAACATATCCTATAAGTGGTTAAACAATACCCAGAGCCTTTAATCGGCCGGAGTAGTGGAACCACTGAATCGAAAATTAAGTAAGAAAACAAAAAGAAATGACCAAGTACCACCGATAATTAAATATAAGTATCGGACTCAGCGATCTAACCAGAATTTTATTTTGAGGGTAGGACATGGGCAAAACTGATGGGACATGTATATGTTATACGTTTCATGCTAACATTTCTAGACACTAAATTCTTATATGTTGGATGGCCTTTCTATGGATTGCCTTGCTATCTCTAGGGAATTAAATACAAGTACATGATAACATAGCTATTGTATATCTGATTTCAAGCTTTGAGAGTAGTCTCGCGAGACGCCTGGTTAATTGAAACTATTGTAATATGGGTAGTTCACACTATACAGCAGTTTTTTTTACGGAGACCGTCATACTAGTAACGATTAACAATTCTGAGAACTGATCGAATTATAAATATTTTACATGTTTTGTAAACGTAAATGGAAATTTTGATCGCTACAGATCACTGATTCATGCAATATTTAAGAGAAAGATAATTGAGATGTTTTATCTTCCGACATAGACATCCACAGTCTCCACGATTATATGCTGTACCCATTGTTTACTACTTACTAATATCTGTCTCGGGGGAAAAAACAGCTAAACAATTGAGTCCGCTGCCTTCGACTTTCTTAATAGTTCCTCAAAGGAGAGTTCACGTAGCGATATTTAAAGTTAAAACGACTCTGTAAAATGTGTAAACCTTCTGAAAACGATGTAACGTGTTAGGTGTCTGCCTTCTGTAAATGCCACATATCTTGTTTGTTTGACTTTAGTATCTACTTACATCAATACTGTTTCAAGTGCAACATGACGTCGAAAGTTAATGTGTTGTTTCTCCTGAGTGGATGACTTTTATTCAGTAACTAAAAAACACAACATTATGAGATTAAATGTATTTTATAGCAATTGCGCATGTGTAAGCTTGGACGAATCGAACAATTACTTTATTTCAAATTTGAGTGGGACTGGTTGCAAAACTCCATAATTTATACAATTTTACTCCTTATATCTTCAAAACGCATTTAAGATGGCGAAACAAAAAACTATTTAAAATTAAGATAATAAATAGTATGAATATCACTCGAGAAGTTAGTGCTTCAAAATAGAGTTCCTGTATGTATAAACATTTTGATAACGACGTCACGTGTCACACACCATTCAATGAAATAACGCTATATACAGAAATGCTAACATTAACAAAGCAGCAGTGAAACAAAACAATGCCATGTTCATCTGTCATTCAAATACCAACCAAATACCAATAACAATGCCACGCTACCTCTCAAGCAAAACTAAATAATATCATTTTATTTATACCGTTAACCTGGAAAAGTTCGCGCGCTAAGTTCGCGGGAAACGGCATCCGCGAACCTTTATAGCCGCGAACATGTTTCATGTTGATCAACCGCAAACGTTTGTAACTGAATGAGAGTAAATGAACACACCTGTAAGAATTGATACATTAACACCCTCAGTGAATATTATATATAATACATCTAACATACAGTTTCATATATTCTTATTATTTTGTTTTCAAAAAGTCGTTACATCGAGAAAATCAATATTAACTCATTTTTAATTTGAAATTAGTGTATTCCTTGATAACAAGGTATCTATTCCTTGATAACAAGGTATCTAACAGACTCAATCAATTAACATAACGCCAGCACTTAGATATATCCGCCTCATTGTTGATGTTGGAGTATATATATTGACTTGACAGCATATTTTATTATTATATATCATAAACTATAAGCGTTTTTGATTAATCTAGAAGCAGTCACGTGTGATTAAATAGTTTTGACCACTCTGATTCGAAATATCCCGACCGTGCAGTAGTTCATTACGTGACCTTGCAATAGTAAATTTAGTGCAATGGTACATCTATGTTGTTGACGCGCTTTTGCAAACCAAAGCATCATACGACCTTGATCAATATATCGTCTGCACAGCTTACGCTGACAGCTGAAATATGGCGACATCCCGGTTCAAGCTGTTAACAGAAGAGGAACTTGATACTTCTATGTTAAGTAAATAAAAGTAGTGTGGTGGCGCTTTATATATTCTTTAGTTGGGGAAAAACTTTTTTTCATAGCCTTACACTCTTTCTAATTTCAGTTCAATTGTATAAGTAAAAAGAATAAACTGAAATCAATATAATAAAATAAATATATTTCATTCTTTATATATTATGATAAAAAAATAAATAATAAAACACAACAATTAAATTCCTTAAAATTCAGTCAATAAGAACTATTTATCATCGGGAGTGACCTCCTCGTGCAATAGTACCCTTCTCGGGCCAATAGTCACTCCCTTTGATAAATAGTTCTAACCATTGAATTCTAAGAAATTACATAGTTGTATTTTATAATACAGTTGCACATGCTATCGTTTGTCGGAGGTATCGTATTGGTTTGACTGGTTGAAATAGATAAATGATTGACAACTGGCGTCATGGTAATTATTTCACGCGGCATACGTCATTGACCTTGGTAGTTGACAGGTGGGATATATATATTTAACATTACATCATTATGATATACGCACCCAGTATCTCGAATTTCAAGGGACCGGAAGAAAAGTTCAAATAATCCGAAGTTCAAATTAAACGATTTTGGCAAAACTATTTTTTATTATTACCCCACCCACCGGTTTTACACTATACACTATACATATATATATTGCCGATATTAGCCGATCTTTAATGAAATACATGTTTTCTTCCTTCATATATGTTTATGAATATGTTATAATTTCAGTTTATGCTATCATTCAGTTCGAACAGGAAAATGCAATTACATTATTACTGACTGTTATTACCACGCTCAAATTTGAGACACACTCACTGTATGAGCTGTATTGCAGCATGCTACTTTCGTTTTGTCAGTTTGTATTTTCGGGCATTTCATGTTAAAGCCGTATAAGAAAACGTTTTGGTTATGAAATAAATCAGCAAAATATGTATGATTTCATATTGTACTAAAAACAAGAAAGACATGTATACAATGACACAATATGTTCACAATTAGTTATACGTTTCGTCCATGTCAAATTAGCATAATTCCTATAATTGTTTTAACCCACGGATGGCCGTTGTTTTCAATTAGCATAAACAAACTCCCTCGTTAACATTGAAGCCTTTACCATGAACAATCAGAGGACAGGAAAATAAATTAACAAACATGTCACCATGATTTATTGTGACACAGGTCAAATCATCTCAGCAATTATCACCTTTTGTTTGCTTCACAATCAACTTCGACGCGGCTTGTGTTTCATCAAACTTGCATTCAATTGAACTTCGAATTAGTGAGTGTTAATTACTGTATAGATTCGTGTTTGGGACCAGAAATATAGTTCGAATTAGTGAATAATTCGACTTTTCGAAATTTTACTTAAAAGAAGTCAAATTGCATAAAAATAGAAGAAATAAGATTGGGACCGTGACAAAAATTCGACTTAAGCGGAAATTCGAAGCAAGCGAGTTTGAGTTACTGAGAGTGCAGCTATAGAAATATGTTGACACGTTTAACGGAAAAAACAGCAAACCACGTGGCTCGAGTTTATCATGATTATTACCTATGGTGTCAATATGGTATATCGGAAAAAATGGAGATTTGTTTTTTGTTGTTTTTTTCCATTCGACCAATGATTTTCCTTGTAAAAATATCCCAATTATCGGAAAACTTTTTTTTTTTATAAGAATGACTTGTTTTCACAGGATCTGAGTTTTATTCGATTAATATATTGCATATAGGATATTTCACATGTATAGCATATATTTATATTGGGTAACGGACATGTAATTTCTCTTAAACAGTTGTTATGAGTAAATGGATATGGCTGTTCCTATTATGAGGAATACTTTACAGTGAGAAAACATATGTTTTATTGGATTGCAAATCCTTGTCGGTACTAAAAATGATATACATGTAGTCTAAACCTTAAAACATAGTCCTATCAAGATCCTAACTGTAGCTATTGACAATTATTTTTTAGAATTGATCTTTCGGTATTAAGCTATCAAGTTTGTTTGTTTTTTGTTTCCCGGGGGTCATAAATGGCACCACCTCTGGAGTTAAATTTGTATATTGAGAGTTCACATGTTGACAAATGTATGCAGGGTTAATGCGTTAGCAAGTACTTTCTCTGAAAACAGCGAACCAACGTTTCTGACCTTTTATATTGATGCTCGTGTTTTAACAAATACTTTACAGAAAAAATTATCAATCAGATTTTTTAAAATGGCATAGGTTACTAAAACATGCAACACTTTCAAACAATATTCTGAATAAGAACCACACCAAAAAGTCATATAGAAACCACAATAACCAAACGCAACCGGAACTCATTAGCATGTTTGAAATGTACATAACTTAAAGAGTGATTAAGAAAGCGTTACTGACTTGAAACGGTCAGTAGGCAGTATGGCATAAAGGTTAGTTTATATTGATTGTATGTGTACACAACCTCACTATAATCCTGCAACTAATTCCTAAATTTACAAAACAGTCTAAATAAAATACATTCCATCAAAAGAAAATCTCCAACAATAAAGTTCGCATCCAGAGAAATTAGCAAATTGGATTTATCAAGAATTGTACAGAACAACAGCAGTTAAATCCAAAGAGAAAAACAATCTAGGGTTCGACCAAATAAAATGGGACAAAAGTTCATGCACCTACCTCTCTCTCCCGGTTTCAGCATAGAGTCCAAAGAGGTTGTCCAGTCATCGCACAAGGGAAAAGTGAATCGTAGTGACTGACTGTATAGAGGTCAATCAATAAAAATATAATGCGTTGCCATACTATTAGTTATTGGGTTTGTTACTGACCCCCTACAGAAATATGTGGGGTCAGTCAGATTTATAGGGGGCGAGGCAATAGCCGAGTCCCCCTATATATCTGACTGACCCCACATATTTCTGTAGGGGGTCAGTAACAAACCCAATAACTGATTTATTGCATCGAGCACCTTTTTTTAAGGCAAACACCGATATTTAACCCATTTTAATGGAGCGTCAATGTCATTGAGACGCGCAATTTGACGTCATGACGTTGACGTCACAACCGGTACAGTTTAAAAACAGTATTAATTTACTCATTATGTCTGTTACTAACGCCTTAAAGAACTATTTGCGAATAATTTAAATTCTGAATCGGAATTGTAGTCCATATTGTTTTAGTGACCCTCTATGAAATCTTCTGACCCACTATAGAATAATAGAGGGTCACCATGTGACCGCTCTAATCCAATGAAATTCCTAGGATTTTGTGCGAGGTGCAATAATAAAGATTGGATAATTTTTTGACGAATGTCCTGATTAATTTTGTAAAGTGGTCTTCCTTAACTGTATGAAATGTCTAATACAGAATTCATAGAGATTATATGTGTAGTATAGTGTAGGCGTTTGGTATATTGTTTGTGCTTAACGATTTGGAGCATTATCAATTAACAGATTGAACTCTTAAACATCATGTGAATATTTCATTTCATTTGATAGTCCCGGAGAGAAACAAGAGATAATTCTGAATTGTATAGCTGCACAACTATTCAGTAGGAACGTCAGCCCTATGGCGAAGAAATATCTATTAAAAGCGGTCACGTGATAAAATCGATAACAAAAATGACATTATCGGCGAAATTGACACTGGTCAGATTTATAAACCTCTTGTCTATAAACTGTGATTATGACAAAACACAATCACGGATCGTTGTTAAAGTAATAATATCCACAAAGTACATTGCTCGAACATTATTGCTGTACACTTCATGTAATTCCCATCAATAGTTAAAGGCGTTTTTCAAAGGGATGAATTAAGGCTGTTTTAAGGTTTAAATTGCCGATAATGCGCTTTTCAAACAAATTCGATTTATTTTGCCATTTTAGAAGCGAGAATAAAAGCAGACAAAAGCACCCGTAAATAAAAATATTTCTTCTGTCCATATGTAAAATTTCAATAAACAATTAACAAACATGACCCACCGACTCAAAGACGGCAAAATTCATATACATTTACAGACGCGACCGGGTGCACAAGAAATGAAATAATTCCATTATTGCAGTACATGTATTTAAAATGCATGTGTGCATTCCAGACTAAAAATCTGATCTATACATGCTTTTGGTTTATGCCAGAGTTCTCAAATTAGTTTTAACAAACAAAATTGCAACGGAACTTCGGTAAACGAAATCAGGATAGTGAAATATACGTTGCGGTGTTAATTTTCTGAATCAGGCCTCATGGATTAATGCAACAAAAGCCGTTGTGTATGACGTGTTTGAGAAACTTCGACAAACGTCTTACGAGCAAAACATACTAACGGACGGAAGGACCGACCAAATTATATCCGCTATTTCTTCGAAAAGTGTAGATATACTAGAAACAATATTATTCAAACCAGCATGCATATGCATAACCTAGTCAATGAATATTGAATAACTGTCACATAATGTTAAAAACGTTATTATTTTTTTCAATTTTTATATAAGTTTTACTAAGATTTAAAATAGTATTAATACTCAATATTTCAGCACCTTTGATGTACACTGTATCAACGCTAATTAATGAATAATCTGAGCCAAACAAATGTCTTATTGGCTAACATTACATCACGTGTGCTAGCCTAAAGCATGGTCTTCAGGAAGTGACCGGTTCTCTGCTCAAAGTTTGAACGTTCAACAGAGCGGTGACCAATACGGAAATAACTGGTTAACGTTAAACGTGTACATACCGTTAAGCGCTTATACAGGCACTGGTACACGTATCAATCTTTCCTTCCCTTCCGCCAAGGCCGTTCTTTTTAAAAACATAATTTACATGCTCAACCCATTTTATTTAATATGGATATTCAATCATTATTCAGTGGTTGTGTTCATGAATAAACCATATTTTTATGGTAATTATACTTATGTGTGTTTTAAATAGTATATTTGTCTTAAAATGAAATAAAACAGTACATGTAGATTTGTCGATTTGATTTTACCTTAGCTTTAATAAATGCAGTAAATGCGGATGCAATAAATTTCGGCCTCTATGTTTGTATATGTTTGACACTTTGGAGTCAATTTTATTGATATAAAAACATGAGGGAGGGTGTGGCTGGGGAGGGTTGGGGGGGGGGGTGGTTGGGTGGCAATGGTTATTCTGCTAAGCTGTTATTGGCAAAATATAATATATATATGTTATTGCGAATAATAACTTACTGTTATCTATTATCCGCAATCTGTATCGAATAACGAGAAAAATGATGTTTATGCTCCCTTCCCCTCCCCACACCTATCGTAAAGTATCATTTTTAGAACTGGTTATTTGATTTGATTTTCTGTTATTTCCGAACCACCATCACGCTCGCCCACCACCCCCTCCTCCCACAACCTCCACCCACGTCATAAAAAGGTCATGTTTGGGAATGTTACCTGTTATTTGTTTTTCATTGACTGTTTACTAATTTTTACTATTTTTAATTCATTGTTATATCTTATCATCAATTTCTCTATCCTGTTTTTAGATTTACCACTTGACCCACAATTCCTATAGTCAATATAGCAGTTTGGAGAAAATCGGATTTTAACATTCCGTCCGTCACTCCGTCACTCTGTCACTATGCCTTTGTGGGCGGACATATATATATTTAATACCTGTCTTCGCAGAAAAAAGGTTTTCATTAAATATAAGAAACTTGACGGTGGAACGTTTCCTGTGAACTTCTTCCCGGTCATTCGATGTAATAAACTGAGCATTTGTAGGAAGCGTGTTGATGATGCGAGGAAGTACTTGTAAATATATGTCTGAAAGTTGACCTTCACATTTGCGTTCAAAGTAAAGACTTAGTCTTAAACTGAAAAAAAATATGAATGAATGACTGTTTATGATAGGAAGCCGAGACTAGTATATATAGTATATAAAAGCACGCACAGTCACACCACATCAAGTACTCAAATACTTAGCCGAGACTAGTATACATATAAAAGCATGCACAGCCATACCACTTTAAGTACTCACATACTTAGCCGAGACTAGTATACATATTAAAGCATGCACAGCCACACCACATAAAGTACTCACATACTTAGCCGAGATTAGTATACATATAAAAGCATGCACAACCACATCACATCAAGTACTCACATACTTAGCCGAGACTAGTATACATATAAAAGCATGTGCAGCCACACCACATCAAGTACTCACATACTTAACCGAGACTAGTATACATATAAAAGCATGCGCAGCCACACCACATCAAGTACTTTAATACCTAGCAGAAGTCGCAACCGCAAGATAATAAGTAATCAAGAGCACGCCAAGACAGAACTAAAGACCAACTTTAAACCTTAGTATTCCTTTAAGCATTTTGGCGGACTTTGACATTATACAAACTAAATAAACGTTCACAGCGTTCTAGAGAAAATGTGCACATACCATTAAATGGCATCTTTAAGTATTAATGTATTTTTCCACACTATATATAACAACCTTACCACAAAACTTTAACAAAGACAAGCATATGTCTTTACTTCATAAGATGTTTGCTAGACAAACAATCTACGGATTTGGCCTGTAAAGAAAGAAAAGCACTTTTTATTAACGGCAATCAAAACAAGCACACTTACATGTGGACTTGACAAGAAGTTTGTGAAGCACTTATTTCACTGTTTATAGACAAACGGCTAGTATTCAAATGGGTACAAACTATGGATCTCTTGTCGCAGATGTGTTTGTCATTGCTATGAAAGAGAGTTCATGTTAAGTCTATCTAACATAGTTTATTAAAATACTCAATCATTATTGGTTATTGATCGGATAATATATGTCTTGTTAATATATCTTGCGACTTCATTTGACTCACGTCCGTTAACCGTTAACGATACATTTCTAAACGCTAGAAAACATTCAAAACAAAACCGCAATATTGAATATTTATTTAAAGTAACGCAAGATACCAACATCACTTTACATTATAACTTTATTAACCCTTAACCCCCTACATATATATATAATGGTCTGTTCTATCTTTGAATTAAGACCATTACATGTATGTGACAAAGGGGAGTTTTGGGGCCAGACATCGTAAACCCTGATCATCCTGTGAGTTGCTCGCAGACTGATCAGGGTTTACAATGGACGCAAAGGCTACTATAGTCGTGCTTAGCGGGTTAAAGATCTCCTGTTTTGTTTCATGAACATGTTAATGTTTATTTAAATCGAAATCAATACACAACAATACATATTTACAATTCACACATTGCAATATTTGTGAAAAGCGAAAATAACATTTTATTCGATGACGTAGAAATCTTTTTTTGGCAATAGTTGTGCAGCTATACAATTCAAATTTACCTCATTTCCCCGTGCAGTCACGCAGTGGTAAAAGTAGTATATACGTCATGCAAATAATACTTATAATTACAATCAGCTTAGTAGCGGTTTCTCCGGGACTATCAAGAAATGTTCATATGATGTTTAAGAGTTAAATTTGTTAATTGATAATAATACAAAAAGGGTGGTCATCATCTTTAAGAGTTAAAAACAGCACGAAGATGCATAGAGTAAAAGTTGTGATCAAGAACATAATTATTGCGGGTTTATAATGTGCGAGATCAAAAACCTGACGTTTTGATCTTGAACCACATATACCCTGCGGGACTACGGTCCTTGGTATCGACGATATTTAAGTCCCGCCCGCAAGATATTTATATGGAACAGTAGAAACCCGCTGCGTTCTTAAAGGAAGCTTTAATTAACCAGATTTTGTTTTGAGGGTAGGATATGGTCAAAACTGATGGGACATATATGTTATACGTTTCAGGTCAACATTTCTAGACACCAAATTCTTTTATTCTATGGATGGCCTTGCTATCTCTAGGGTACATGATAACATAGCGCGTGTATAATTATCTGACTGCGAGCTTTGAGAGTTGTCTCGTGAGAGACCTGGCATGGAATTCACCAACCATTCTTCGAACTATTCTTAGACTTGAAGTCAATTACTCAAATTTCGTTCACAAATATGTCCATGACCTTCAAAGATAATCAATCGCATGTAGATATTTATTGGTATTTATCATACTTATACATAGCAGCTTAAAATGAATGTTTATACTTTAATCTTATAGAAACAGTTGTGATTGAAATTTTCATACTTGAGCTTAAGTTTAAGAATATTCCCAAGAATGGTTGGTGAATTCCAGGCCAGCTGGTTAATTGATACTATTGTAATACAGACAGTAACAATATTGAGAACTAATCGAAACATACATATTTTACGTGTTTTGTAATCGAACATGGGAACGTTTATCTCTATAGTTCACTTATTCATGCAATATTTAAGAGACAAATAATTGGCAGGTTTTGTATTCCGACACAGACTTCCACAGTCTACTGCACCCAATGAATACTACGTATTAATCTGTGTCTCAGACACAAAACGGCTAAACAACTGCGTTCGCTGTCTTCGACTTTACTTATGCGCAGGACAAATAGTTCCTCAACATAGATTTCATGCAACGATATTTGAAATTAAAACGATTCTGTAAAATGTGTAAACCTTCTGAAAACGTGTTAGGTGTCTGCCTTCTGTTTGACTTTAGTATCTACTTATAATAATATATAAATACTGTTTCACGCGCAGCATGGCATCAAACGTTTATGGGTTGTTTTTCCTGTTTTCCTGAGTGGATGACTTTTATTCAGTAAAGACTCCATGAATGTGACATTAATACACATAATAGGAAATGGTTTAAACATTTAAATATTCCATAATCCTAAACCGTCTTCTCAGAATCTGAGTTTTATTCGATTAATGCATTGATTTATTTTACACAAGTACTCTTATTTACTTACCCGTAAAAGGATTTGAAAATTATAGTGAAGACCGATACAGTTATAAATATTTGGTTATCTAGTTATACGATCAGAAAATCGCCGTAAGCGACACTAGTGTAGTTTTCGGTTTTAAGCCGTAAGTTTAAACTTATTTATTTTTCATCGATTGTAACGAAAGCTCTGCGAACTTATTTGAATCACTCTCGATATCTTTCTGGGTAGATGCAATGCAGATAAAGTGTTTTGCTCAGGGACACAACGCATAAGGCAATGACGGGAATCGAACCCGCGACTTTTGGATCATGGGTCCAACGCTCTACCACTAGACAACAGCGCTCCGGCAAGATAAGCTGTAAACATATTTGATATGTTACAATTCGTACCAATGCAGTATAACCAAATGCCACGGTTCTGTCATTGTTATCGTATTTGGTATTTATATAAACATTTCAACCTCATAAACATTTCTGTAATGTTACCCTTTTTCATTTGATAAAACGTACTAAAAATGGGTGTTTGTATTATTATCTTGCCGGAAGCTTTACAGTTAATAAGAAGTTGTTTGTATTGTAAGAAAGTGTATTAGGTGCAACCGCTTAGAAATCTCTACATACAAACGTTGGATCTACAGATCCGGGCCATTTCAGACCCTTAGGAGAGAAAAAGACACAAACCTGATAGATCTGGCGGTCCACAGTTTGTATATAGAGATTTCTAAGCGACTGCATGTAATACTACTTCTTATAGATTCAATAAAACAGAGCCTGCTATAGTTTACTATTGTTTATTTTGTTGCTTCTTAGTGATCCCATGAATATTGATTGCCATTCAAAGTAGCGTGCCGTGTGACGGCTGTAAAAGTTATCCGCGACTACTAATCAATAGTGATATTACTTACTAGTGGTGTTGAATAATTATGACCAACTGTGGTTTTAAATGACTCATTAAAACCGTATTCTCCTTTTGTTTGTATGTGTTGCTTCCAAGGGATCCCATTTTCAGTATTCATTTGTTTACAGGCGATTTCACATGTTAATGCATATACAATTATGTATATAGGGAAACGGCGTTTACAGTACTTTCTTAGAAGCAATTTGATTTTGTTGCTGAAATGGTGTGTATGTGTTGTGTCATAAAGAAAAACAAAGTTGGTTAGTATGACTTTAAAAATAGCCAAACAGTTATCATAACTTCTTCTAAGAAGCACGCAATAGATTTTGACAATTCTTGTTAAGAAATAATAGACACGTGTTAATATATCGAGTGTTTTTCTTTCCCTGGGAAATTCCGGGAGAGCAAAGTTTGTATATAGGATATTTCACATGTATAGCATATATTTATATTGGGTAACGGACATGTAATTTCTCTTAAACCGTTGTTATGAGTAAATGGATATGGATGTTCCTATTATGAGGAATACTTTACAGTGAGAAAACATTTGTTTTATTGGATTTCAAATCCTTCTCGGTACTAAAAAGGATATACATTTAGTCTAAACCTTAAAACATCATCCATCAAGAACCTAACTACAGATGTTCACAATTATTATTTTAGAATTGATCGCTAGGTATTAAGCTATCAAGTTTGGTTGTTTGTTTTTGTTTCTAGGGGGTCATAAATGACACCACCTCTGGAGCATACATTTGTATATAGAGAGTTCACATGTGAAACAAATGTATAAAAGGATAAGGCGCTAGCAGTGCTTATCTGAAAACACCGAATCAATGTTGCTGACCTTTTACAAAATTTACAAAACAGTCTAAAATAAATATACATTCCATCAAAAGAAAATCTCCAACATAATGTTTACATCCAGAGAAATTAACAAACGATACCTTTAAATGTTGCTGTAAAGCTATATAAAAATAATGTACATGAAACACCTCTGGCTGTATCCAGAATTGTACAGAACAACAGAAGTTAAAGCCAAAGAGAAAAACCAGTCTAGGGTTCGCCCAAATAAAATGGGACAAAAGTTCATGCACCTACCTATCTCTCCGGATCTCAGCATAGAGTCCCAAGATGTTGTCCAGTCGTCGCATAAGGGAAAAGTGAAGCGTAGTGACTGACTGTAGATAGGGAAATGACTAAACATATAATGCGTTGCAGTACTAAAGATTGGATCCTTTTCTGACGAATGTCCTGATTAACTTTGTAAAGTGATCAGGAAATCCGTCTGATCACGTTACCTTCCCAAGTTTATAAACCACAGCTAAATAAAATACAATCTGTGAAATTCCTAGTCGCAGAAAGGAAACACCTACGTAGTTTGTGATGAACGAAAACCTTACTGAAGAAGTTTGCTGAATTTTTTTACTGAAATAAAGTTCAGCAATAAATGCACTTATGACGTAATCCCAACGTTATTGCCATTGCAAAAAACCACGAAAAGCTTAATTATTTACTTGAACATGCTACTTAGCTTAGGTATATAAATCGGAGCTCAGCTACATCTTTTTACTTGAATATAATTGTTAATTGAATAATATCTAGAGTTTAGTTATCCTATACATTTTACTTTACATTTATGAAGAAGAAAAACATGTTTTTGCTATACTAAATATAACATTTTGTTTATCAATTGCTTGAAGGACAAAACAAACAACAATGAACAAACACAAAGAAAACAACATAGTCCATGTGTTTGTTTTATTATATATTTACTACATACACACGCTTTATTGGACCTCTGGCTTCATAATTCGGCTAAAAAAAAAAGAACACCATGTTTCCCATGAACTTTTATTTATAACAGGAATTTACAACTATATGATTGTGCAAATTCTCTCTCCCCCCACCCTCACCCCCCACACCCGCACTCCCACCCAAACTTAAAACATAGAAAAACAACAAACAATAGGCTAGAAATAGGTCTTTATCGACACTAAATTCTAGAGAAATGGACACTTATGTGTGTTATTATATATTCTATAACCAGTATGTGTTGTTTTTTTGTACATTTTTTATAAACAGTAGGTGTAGTGTTATAACAAGACACGTCGAATAAACTTAAAACACGCGACTGAGGTTAAGTTGTTGCATTCGGTAATTGGTACTTCAAGTCCGTGCCAGTGTAACAAACTAAATTGACACCCATGATATAATGAATTTTTTATAATATGTTGTTTAATGCATTATAATACTAATATTCCTATTGTTTCTTCTGTTACTGATATTGCTTTTTAATGGGCACTAGGTTTATAAATGAGATTACAGTCATTTAAAGGGGGCTCTGGGACTAAATTTGATCTGGTTCAAAGAAAAAAATGGGATATTATTACAAGTGTCCTATTTGTAACAAATAACAACACATACATGTACAGCACGCTATATTGGAATACGCAATCAATAAATAGTTGTCACGTGGATCACCTCGGTGATATTTACAAATGGAGTTGCATTGCATTGCGATTTTATGTCGATAAGTTTATTTTATAATTAGGAAATGGCTTCTTTGTTTTTGTTTGCTTTATGCTTAAGTAGTTTCTGTTAGTGATATATGGCACTTTTACTAAGAGTTTTTATTAATTAAATACAAAAATACAACAATAGTGTGTTGTCAACAGTTTAGCTCACACAAATCATGAAGAAAGGTTCATGTTGCAGATTTTAAGCGGAAACTTGCTCGTCTGTATATTTAACAGTACAGTTTTAAATAAAATATATATTGCATAAAAATATTAATTATTATAGGGAATATCCTATAATCATGATAATAATTAATATTTTATGTACATCTGTCATGTATTTCTTTCTGTTACAATTGTGCTTCAAAACCTAGTTTTCGATCTAGCGAACATAATTTGCTATAACCCTTAATCACTATTTGTGGAAGGTTTAGTGTTACCTTTGCAAGATGTTGTTCTTATTATATTATTATTTGCTTGCGGAACGTCGGTGGTTCTACCCAGGTGCCCGCCCGTGCACGAAAATTGCCCGGAGGGGCACCTGGGGTCTTCCTCCACCAATGGAAGTTGGAAAGTCGCCATATGACCTTAGCTGTTGGTGCGACTATAAAATCCAATTCAATCAATCAATCAATATTATTATTTGCTGATGATATGGTAATTATAAGTAAAACCTCCCAAGAAATGCATCTAATAAATTGCATTTGTTATAAGATTACTCTATTAGATGAGGCTAAGAAGTTAGTACATTAAAAATCAAAATAATAGCATTAAAATAGGTGGATTATTAAACGATGAAAGTTGGATATATGATAATGAAGATATTAAAGTAGTTAATGATTTTAACTATTTAGAGACGGTTTTTAATTACACTGGAAATATTTCAGCAAATTAAGAATGTTAAACTGGCATAGCGCTTAAAGCATTAAATGATTCTTAGAAATTATCGGAAATCTCGGACTCTTTTTAATTAACAGAAAAATGTGTATCAATATTTTCTTCTTTCATCTAAGCCAGAAGACCTGATAATGTCCAGTTTAATGCAACATTGCTTACATATTCATTCCGTAACTGTTTGGAAATGGTATGTAATCAATTTCACTGGTAAGCATATGGAGAAATATTCTTGCGGTCCTTAAATTATTTTTATGAGTATATTAAGAACTAGTATTCTCAATGCTTCATAGGCATAACCGTTATTTGGTTATGTTGTTCATTCTTAAAATATGTTTTTATAATTTTATATTAAGATTAGCTTATTCTCAACTAGAAATGTAATAAATAATGTAATAATATAATAAAAAGCTTATTATATAGGAATGATCAAAATTAATAGTTATATGCACAATTCCATTAGTAACGTGACTAATATATATGTATATATGTTTTATAATTTTATACAATGATGTACATTTCATGTTCTGTTCCTTAATGATTATATGGACTATTACTTACGAAAACGACAAAACAAGAACAATCAAATTGCAGCCAAGGCGGGAATGGTCACCTTGTGTAATTCAGTTGATAGAGCCCTATTATGGTGACTGTCGCAACTGTATCGCCGGGTTTTAGATGAAAGGTTGCACTATACTGTTTAAGTATACTATTTAATGTTTATTAAACATTTGAATTTATATCAGTTGAAAGAAATATCCATTAATTCCAAACTTTAAAATTCCTTCACACAATGTTTTCTTTTTCTAACTTTACTACATGTATACTGTGGCAATGGTTTAAACCTGGTTTAAACCCTCATCGGCCTTTTTTTCCATTGACTGTTCCAACGCGGTAGCTTTATTGTCAAGCCTTTTTATGATTGAGATGTCATATTTTGCCGTTTAGTCACCTTTGTTATTATTGTTTGTTTCTGCTACACTTCCTAATCGACTTTTTATATCTACTTTTAGTGGGTTCAATTCTCAGCCGAACCACACCAAATATATTATAAAAATGATACGAGTAGATCCCTTACTTGATGTTCAGCACATAAAGGGTATTGCTACGACTCCTCAGCCAGGCGTCAGCATAATATCGTGGTATTCCAAGATAGAAGCACTGCACTAGACAACACTAATTAGAACCCTTGTTTATATATAGGTGCCTTTGAAGTAGAATACCGCTTAAGCCGGTGCTAGGGGGCATGCGAGGTGTTGCTTCCTTCATTAATCCTCGTGAACAGACTCAATAAAACCGAGTCTGCTACTTTATTATCTTATTTGTGTTTGTTGCTTACAAAGGATTCACCTTTATCAGTATTTATTAACATTCACACTAGCGTTCGTCTTGTGCAGTGTGGCGGCTGTAAAAAGTCTCCCCTGCTACGAATCAGTAGTGTTATTTTTACTGGTCCTTTGGGACCAACGAGCCCAATATAGTGGCTTTGAAGTAGAATACCGCTTAAGCCGGTGCTAGCGGGCGTGAGCGGTGTTGCTTCTTTCATTACTTCTCATGAACAGACTCAATAAAACCGAGTCTGCTACTTTATTCTCTTAATTGTGCTTGTTCCTTACAAAGGATCACCTTTATCAGTAGTTATTAACATTCACACTAGCGTTCGTTTAGTGCAGTGTGGCGGCTGTAAAAAAGTCTCCCCGTGCTACGAATCAGTAGTGATTTTTTTACTAGTCCTTTGGGACCAACGAGCCCAATATAGGTGGCTGTGAAGTAGAATATCGCTTAAGCCGGTGCTAGGGGGCGTGAGAGATGTTGCTTCTTTCATTACTTCTCATGAACAGTCTCAATAAAACCGAGTCTGCTACTTTATTCTCTTAATTGTGTTTGTTGCTTACAAAGGATCACCTTTATCAGTATTTATTAACATTCACACTTTTGTTTTTGTACTGCTATGAAAGATATTTTATGTTGAGTTTGTCACCTGCTAGCCAGGGTGAAATTATTGATGCATTTAATAATACTTCTCGGTATCTTGATGACATAGTCAATATTGATAATCCGTTCTTTGCTCATATGGTTACTAACATGTATCCACCAGAGCTCACGTTGAATAAAGCCAACAGTTCGGATACAGTAGCAGCATTTCTCGATCTTCATCTCTCGATTTTAAATGATTGTATTCATACTAAAATCTATGATAAGAGAGATGATTTCAATTTTAACATCGTTAATTATCCACACCTGGATGGTGATGTACCTCGTGCTACCTCATACGGGGTGTATATATCCCAGCTCATTCGATTTGCTAGAGCGTGTAATGATGTTATAAACTTCTTCAGCAGGGTTTTCGTTATCACAAACTACGTAGATCTTTCTCTAAATTCTACCGCCTCAACGAGGGCTTGCTGGAACAGTACAACACCAACCTTAAAGCACTTCTGCGACTAGGCATAGCACAACCCTCATTTTATGGAGATGTGGTTTATAAACTTCGAAAGCTAATGGGGTCTGACGGGTTTCCTGACCGCTTTACAAATTTAATCAGGAAGTTCGTCAGAAAAGAATATAACACTTTAGTTTTACAGCGCACTGCATGTTTAGTGATTGACCCCTCTACAGTCAGTCATTACGCTTCACTTTTCACTTGTGCGATGACTGGACTACCTCTTGGGACTCTATGATTGTACCTACTGAAACCCCAACTAAGGGAGGTGGGTGCATGCGCTTTCGTCCCTCGAGTTTTCTGGTCGCACCCTAGATTGGTTTTCTCTTTAGCTTCAACTTCTATGGTTGTTCAGTACGATTCTGGATACATCCTGAGATGTTTATTTTTTTTATTTTTTTTGTATGTGTTTCTTTAGTTAGTTATTCAGGATGTGGACTTTATTGTTAGAGAATTCCTTTTGATGGGATTTAGTTTTGTTTACACTGTCTTGTCTATTTGGGCGCTGAAGACAGGATAATAGCGAGGATTGTGCGCATATAAATCGATTCAAGCTAACCAGTAGGCCTTATTACCTAATGACCGTTCCAAGTCGGTAAACCTGTCTTCACCACCCTTTCTGTTGTTTTTTGTCTCTTTCTTTGTATTTTCAAGTCCTTGTTTGCAGTACAGTGCGGACCTACGATGCCATTGCTGTCGGACGCTGTGGTTTCTATATGACCCTATATCTCATGTTTGCTTCTTTCATTACTTCTCATGAACAGACTCAATAAAACCGAGTCTGTTACTTTATTCTCTTAATTGTGTTTGTTGCTTACAAAGGATCACCTTTATCAGTAGTTATTAACATTCACACTAGCGTTCGTTTAGTGCAGTGTGGCGGCTGTAAAAAGTCTCCCCGTGCTACGAATCAGTAGTGTTATTTTTACTAGTCCTTTGGGACCAACGAGCCCAGTATAGGTGGCTGTGAAGTAGAATACCGCTTAAGCAGGTGCTAGTGGGGGCGTGAGGAGTTTTGGTTCTTTCATTACTTCTCATGAACAATCTCAATAAAACCGAGTCTGCTACTATGTTCTATTAATTGTGTTTGTTGCTTACAATGGATCACCTTTATCAGTATTTATTATGTACAATTCAGTCACCGCTTTAAAGTGCATGTTCAGTATTATGAAAAATAAATGTTTTGATATAATTTAAAATGAGAGTACTTATACGTTTCGCCTAGTGTATGTAGTTGAGCTCACTGGTACAGGAAGATGAGTGAAATATTGTAAAACAATGAGGTTAAACTCAAAAAATGGTGTACATTTTATATTGTTCATGTTTACACTACGGGCATTTACGGTCGTTAAAACACCGCAGTGGCACGCCTAAATAGTGTATTAATATTGGGAGCATCAATGTATTGCGTTAGGACGTACAATGATACTGTTACAGCAGTTATAGACAGCTATATCGATCCCGGCTGTTTATGTCAAGGAATCACCTAAGGTGAAGATTGGTGTAAAGATGTCTGCAGGATTGATATGATTCTGGCATTTGTAAATTTTGCGTAACCTCGTATCAACAAATGTGGACTAGATGAAACAAGTGAAGAGTTGTTCACAGACAAACCTGCATACCACTCTCTATTCCTAAAATATTATGGAGTTCTGACAAAGGATTTCCACACTGGTGAATTGTAATTAACTTTTATTTCATTCATCCTATTGCATACATGTATGAATATCGTGCTAAACACAAAAAGTAAAACTAAAACAGTGTATGACATCTTAATAAAAACAGTTATAACCAACAATTCAAGTTAATACAAGAGGCTCCATCGCTCTACTGGCTATATGGAGTATCTGATGGGGAACACGACAACAACATGCGCAGCTAGGCCTTGTACTGATCATTCCTACCAAGTGTCACTGAAATCCAGCCAGGGGTTCAGGAACAATTGTCTGGATACAATTTGTGTATATTAGGCCATAACTTATTCAACCAAAATACGGCGATGATATTCGTTGAAATTCGGCAAGGAGTTCAAAAGAGACTGGTCTGGATAAAGTTTGTGAATAAAAACCTTTAAAGGGCTATAACTCCGCAAAAATCATTCAACCGGAACACGGCGATGACATGCATAACTAGGCCTGGTACTAATCATCCCGGCAAAGTTTCGTTGAAATCCAGCCAAGGGTTAAAGAGAAATAGTCCAGATAAAGTTTGTGTAGTAAAACCTTTAAAGGGCCATAACTCTGCCAAAAATCATTCAACTGAAACGCGGTGACGATATTCATAACTAGATTTGGTACTGATTACCCTTGCAAAGTTTCATTCAAATCTGGCCAAACGAAAGCCATATCGTCTTAATGAGTCAAACTACAGCATTTTAACTAATTCAAGGGCCGTAACTCCGGTGTTACAAATACGATTTGGCTGGTTTTCAAACTTTTCTGAGCTTACATTGATATTAACAATCTTTGTAAGTTTGGTAAAGATCAAATAATAAATGAATGTGCTAGTGTATTTACAAGGCAGAATACAGCTTTTTAAAAACAACAACATGGGCCATAACTCTACTGTTACTAATCCATTTGGCTGACTTTCGACCTCGTCCAAGCTTTTATTGATATTAACGATCTGTGCATGTTTGGTAAAGATCAAATAATAAATGAAGGTGCTAGAGTGTTCACAATGCAGAATACGGCATGTTTTAACGAATCAAGGGTCATAACTCTGCTGTTACTCATTCGATTTGGCTAGTTTATGAACTTGTCCGAGGTTTTATTGATATTAACAATCATTGTAAGTTTGGTAAAGATTAAATAATAAATGATGGTGCTAAGTGTTCAAGAGGCAGAAAATGACATTGTAGCAAAATAGGGGCCATAACTCCGGCATAAATGGGCCGATCTGGCTGTTTATCGAATTGGTTCAAGATTTCATTACTATTAACAATCTATGTAAGCTTGGTAAAGATCAAATAATAAATGAAGGTGCTAGAGTGTTCACAAGGCGGAAAATGGCATTTTTCAGGGGCAAAAAGGGCCATAACTCTTGGGTAACTGATCCAATCTGGCTGTTTTTCACATTTGTCCAAGCTTCAATTGATATTAACAATCTTTGTAAGTTTGGTAAATATTAAATAATAAATGAAGGTGCTAAAAAATGGCGTTTTTCAGAACAAATCAAGGGCCATAACTGATCCGATTTGGCTTGTTTTCGAACTTGTCCGAGCTTTCATTGATATTAACAATTTTAGCAGAACAAATAATAAAAGAAGGTAACAGAGTGTTCACAAGGCAGAAAACGGCCTTTTCCAGAAAAACAAGGGTCATAACTCTGGTGAAACTAATCCGATCCGATGTCTGGCTCGTTGTCGAATTTATCCGAGCTTTCATTGATATAAGACACTGGCAAGGTTTCGTAAAGATCCGATTAATAATGAAGGCCCTAGAGTGTTCACAAGGCAAACGTTAATGGACGACGACGACGGACGACGGACAACTCACCATCCCATAAGCTCTGCTGACCTTTGGCCAGTAGAGGTATGAAACCACTAATTATTTTCCCCATAGACACCAGTGTTAAAGTATCACATATTAATGATTTCCTGCAACTTCAACTCAAGTATGAATAATGCAGCAGTGTAATTTTCATATAGATAAACTAATTTTCACTTGAAAAATCACCGGAAAAGGTGGGGTCACAGGACATGTAAGAACGTTTTTGTTTGTTTACTAAACAGGTCAAGGGTACAGCTGTTTTCAGTGATGGTTGCTCACAAAGTGTAAGCATAGAGTCAAAATTTCGAAAATGTTCATCAG
Organism: Cyrtodaria siliqua; assembly: GCA_037043455.1. NCBI lineage: Eukaryota > Metazoa > Mollusca > Bivalvia > Adapedonta > Hiatellidae > Cyrtodaria > Cyrtodaria siliqua. The sequence goes on from JAWPHD010001217.1 coordinate 66,865, forward strand.
TGATCCAGTAAAACCTATTAATACGTTTCTTATACATACAGCCACGAAATCGAACATAATTGGGCAGTTTCCTCCTACTTATAATGCCCATTTCCATCAAAAAAGGAGGGATTACTTTTTATTATAGGAACTACATTCGACTACACCTTAGAGGTTTACGTGTAATTAGTGGTGGTACACCTAGAGCTAAAATGGCATATATACGTTAAATGGCATTGATTGTTGTAAAGTAGCTTATCTAGCAGTGGGAAAGGAGACGCGGACACACTTGACCTTTGAAAATAATCAATACAAATTGGGTAAGAACGTTGTTTTGTTGGCTGCCAAATGATTTATTGCAGGCTATACCACCCTAAGATTTGAGAGAATTAATAAAAAGTGTCTGACAAATGGATTTCTTGTTGTTTTTCTTTGCTTTTTTAACCTGCTGGACACCCCCTTTCTAACAAGTCCTGGATCCGTACAATAATGTTTCACTATTCCTTTTCCATTTAGGAGACACCTGTATGATATACATGAACTCAAATGAACAATATATACTATAATTTTGCTTTTCTTTTTAATATACAGAATCATTATAACTATTGTTTAGGGCGCTTGCTTGAGTCAAAAAGATTCAGCAATTACATGATTAATTTTAAAAATACGTACATAAATTATATATCATTGGAATCATTTAAAAATCGTTTGTGTAATATAAATTTTATATCCAAAATGCTTTTTAGATGGGGCTTTTCATGTAAATTCCTTGTTGCAGTGACGGCAGAAAATTAAGAAATCTCAAATAACTTTAGCTAGCCTCAATAGCTTGCTATAAAACTTTCAGGATGTCTAAATTTACGTGTGTCCACCATATTTATACCATTTATGTATACAAATTCTGAAAAAAGTAATCTAATTTTTGATGGCAGCAGAATTTTACATTGACAATGCACTGTCAAAAACAACTTTTGCACATGAAATTTTATTTCTCGATTTTGACAAGTAAGGTATTTTTATTTACCACTCAAACTGTCTGTTTCAGTCATATACAATTTATTTAGTTTAAAGTTGAATTTTGTCGGCCAAGTCCGAAAACCCTTTGGCTGAAACAAGCGCCCCAAACAATAGTTTTGTTTGACTATGCAATATTCGTTGACTGGGTTATATAACAGAAGCATGTATACCATTAATAATAGGGTGTTTAGATCAAGACAACAAACACGTGCATTAAACTGATTTTAAAAATGTAAAACATGATGAAAAAGCAATGACCATAACCCTGAAAAGCATCTAGATTAAACGAAACGTTTACACAAATATACTGAAACGAAAACGAAACGCAACTCGAGACTTTCCGCTATATATTGTATATACAATATGCTGCTTTTAATCAAATAGCAAATTGTATTCCTTCAAAGAAGCAGTATTGATAGAGTACGCGTTTGGCTCAAACTCGTGAGCAAACATAGGATGCAAAGTTGTGCAAACTCTTTACGTTATATACAGTACTGAAATGGCTCAAGTTTTCAAATAGGAACTTCAACAATTATAAATTTCTTGTTACAAAGTATACTGTGATTAAGACGTCTATAACGTCACAGTTGTGTCCTTTCTCTAACTAAATGTAACTTTTTTTTTACAAACATCTTGGGATTTCTTTGAAATATTATGTGGAATTAAGTGTCAGTATATACAATATATAGCGGAAATTCCCGAGTTGCGTTTATTTTTCGCTTCAGTATAAATGTCTAAACAGTAGGCTTTGCATGAAACCATGTATACGAGAAAGACATCTATGTATAAATTTAAAAACATGCATTCATATAATTATCAAAATTTCACTGTCTAATACAGAACTGTTTGGTTCTATTTGGACTAAATTACAATAAAATAAAGTAAACATTTGTACAATGCTATAGTAAATGTGTTAATATATGATGGTCTGACTTCAAGTGCCATAACAGCACGCCTCGCCGTGTTTTCTCGTTCTTATTACCTATCAACAAACTAAGACAAATAGGATTAAATACATTTGATGAAATTAAAATTGCATACTTCTTTCATCGTTTTAGCTGAAATGAATTTATTTACTTTGATAGAAGCTAAGTACTGAGATAAATGCCGGTTTATGTTCTCTCTTGTACGGTGATTTAGAAATGGTCACATACAAACTTCAAACACCAAATAACTTAGATATTTAAAGTTGTTAAGTTGTTGTCTGTATTACCAACTTTACAGCTTTACAACTTTAAATTTATCTTAAAATATGCTTATTTTTACACAAAAGTGAACAATAAAATTAAGAGCAATAACGTATGTGTATAATAACAGTATTAAAAGGAAACACCTATTCATACAGTAAATAATATTAGATAATAATAGAATACTACTCCATATTGTTAAGAAAATTGCATTTAACATATTGTAATTATTAACAGTTTAGAAATTTTCAAATAAGTTGACCATATGCTTTACAATGTATCTTTCGAGAATGCAGACAACGTTTCACAGACAATGTATGCAATAGGCCAAACAAAACAACATGTGTGGATCCGGTTCCGCTGTTGTTCCGGTTACTCGGGGACAATTATGGACGGACGGTCGATAAAACCTATTTTCTTATTTGTTTATGTAGACTTGTTTTTGAGCCGGTAAAACGAGCCTAGACTGCACGTAGGTATTACTTGGTACTTGTTACTTCGACTATCATGCTAGTATGTTTAAATAAATCAAATTGTATAATGTCATCAACATGAAGACATTTCTCAAAAGCGAGGAAACCATCATGTCTGCATTCAGACCAACGTCCTCAAAATGTTTTTCTATTGATGCTCATACAAACAGAGCTGAACGTGTCTCATAAACAGAATTAACTTTTCCGGAGTTGCATCTGAGTAAAATCATTCGCGCTACGTACGTTCATACTTTTCTTTTACCGAAAAAGAGAGAACAATAAATAAATAGGGTCAGCGAAAACGGCCCAAACATCTAGGGTGGGTCAAACTACACATATTATTTGATTTGGCCTATATATACCTTTCTTACCACTGGATTGTGCTTCATAGCTGTGCAGTTCATACACTAAAAGAGTGTTACATCCCTTTATTATATTTCTATGCGTGAAAGATCGGGATTTCTCAGTGCAAGAATATTCATAATCGCTAAATATTAATAACTAATTCAAAACACAATAACAACTAACGTTGATAACTCAGAACACAATAATAACTTACGTTTCGACGTTGAAGCGTGACGTCAACAAAGTGTTGCTGACGTCGACGTCATCCGCCGATAACGTTCAATAAAGCGAATATTTGTTTAAAATACGTAATTTAAAATGTGATAAATAGATTATTTAACTGCTGGGATCGATTATTGGGTAATCCTTCACTTGATGGTAGACGTGCTTTGTTTTTTCACTCACTCGCGTGCGCTCGTTCGTGAAAAGATCCACACGTCTACCACTCGTGAAGGCTGCGTACAGCTAAATATAGCCTGGCTTAAGCCCCGCCTTTTGTTGTATACGATTCAGTACAGAAGTGGAAGTTCACAGAGGTCAGCAGATATAACTTTGAAATGTTCAATATGCATTTTCAGGAAAGATAAACTATAGGTAAAATAATCCCCATCAGCTAGGATCATTAAATTAAATAAAAAAAATATTTTTTCATGTTTTTGAAAATGTAACATCCATTGAAATTGCATGTCATTATTCAGTGCGGATTCAATAGTGTTTGTAAACACAGACATGTGCAGAGAGGTTGAACTGAAAAAGTTGTCTTTTTCACAATTTCAAGGCTTTGTGATGGAAATATCTATGAAATAAGGTAATTTAAAGAAAATCTGGTGTATAATTCTTGAGATATTATCTGACAGGTGTCACAGGAGGTCTATGGGAAAGTATTTAGTTTTCTACAACCTATAGGCTACATTCTGCATAGGGTTAAAATGAAAGTAGACATACTTTTTTTCTAACACAAATGATTTGAAAGTTTGAGAAATGTTGAATTATGGTGTATTTTGACTTTTCTTATAACTCTTTTCATGATTTTTAAATATTTCAAAGTTTTATGATGCAAAATAGGTATTTTAAATTCTTTTATTAAGGGTTGTGGACACACAATTAGCCATACCTGACACCTGGTATGCACAACTGGCCTGTAATGCACATGTTTGACACAGTTAAAGGTATATCTAGTAGTTTTATTAATTTCTGAGGGCTTTGCATACATTGTCTGGCAAAAATGTCAGTAAGCGACAATCTACATCTGTCCGAAAAGATGTCGAAAAGCCGCTTATGTCTGTTTTGAAAAAGTTGTTGAGGTAAACTCTGACTTTGAGTTCATCGCTTCTATACGGTTAGTGTCGATATGCAAATATTTTTTGCGGATTAATACATTTTACAAATTAAATTATTTATTATTATTTAGTTGGCAAATATATGACATTTTCTATGTTTTTTAAAAGTTTTTTACTACCCCACCCCCTTCATTTTAATGAATGTTCATGGATCTGTACTTTAAACAGTGCTTATTGGCTGCCTGGTTGCATGAAAATGACCTGTAAAGATGCTACAAACAATATCTAGTAAAAAAAATACAATATATTGTACAGTTACAGGCAATCTTGTGTAATGAGCATATTGTGCAGGGCAGGGCCCTAAAAATGGAGTTGGGAATGATAGTCTCAGAATTATTTTTTGTAATTTTTAAACTAAATAGTTACATTTTCTTGATGGTTTCACATATAGAAACTGCTGAATACTGTTAATTAATTCATTTGAAGGCAGATTTTGAATATATAGAAAAGCAGTGGCATTTTTATGGTAAAATCTGCTATTTTGACCCCTGAAAATCACAAATATCATTTTTGAGTAGATATTATTTTCAAGATAGCTTCAACTGGTTAAAAATCACATGTTGTTGATGAAATCAATTTAAAATCACTTCATTTGAAGCAAAATATTGGAACGGTTGTCGAGATATGGCATTTTGAAGATTCTGGATTTACGCATAAAAAACGAAGGAATTTTGTCTTAGCCGAAGCTCTTTTAAGCCCTCATATTTTGTTGAAAAGGAGTTTTTTCTAAAAAAGAATGACATAATTTTTCTCAGATTGAATGTATCAAACAATTTAGCCAGAAAAAAATACCGTCTGTCAGGTCTGAATGTCTCTCTATAGGCTGCGTACAGCGAAATATAGCCTGGCTTAGGCCCCGCCTTTTGTTGTGTAAGATTCAGTACAGAAGTGAAAGTTCACAGAGGTCAGCAGATATAACTTTGAAATATTCAATATGCATTTTCAGGAAGCATATAGGTAAAATAATCCCTATCAGATAGGATCATTAAATTAAATAATTTTATTTTTTTTCATGTTTTTGCAAATTTAACATTCATTGGAATTGCATGTCAATATTCATGGCGGATTCAATAGTGTTTGTAAACACAGACATGTGCAGAGAGGTTGAGCTGAAAAGTTGTCTTTTTTTACACTTTCAAAGGCTTTGTGATGGAAATATCTATGAAATAAGGTAATTTAAAGAAAATCTGGTGTATAATTCTTGAGATATTAGCTGACAGGTGTCACAGGAGGTATATGGGAAAGTATTTAGTTTTCTGCAACCTCAAGGATTTCCCTATAATCTATCCCAGCAGTTAAATAATCTCTATATATTGGGAAAGCAACCTCTGAGGAAGATGAGAGGAAGGATGATGTTTCCTATCAATTTGTGGTACAAGTAAGTTTATATTATCCAAGTTAGGTTTGTATTTCCTTTGTACAACTGTATTCTGAAAATAACACGAAGAAGCAAATACAAGTTAGCAATTTAACTGTACTAAATACAAAACGGTTTGATAATTCTTTACTGATTTCAGAACAAAATAAATTAAATACAAAAGGTTTGATAATTCTTTACTGGTTTCAGAACAAAAATAAAACCAAACCACAACATTAAAAAAACATGTTTTTATGTGTTAATTTGCTTATTTCATACACAAAGTTAATGTGGAGGGCCTCATCATCTGATACAAAATGGAATATCACCATTTTTGCATGCAGTTGTATGTGTAACAGTGATTTACAGTTATACAAATGCTCACCCCACTCACCCCACACACCCCATCACCACACCTAATTACAATCGGCTCGAAATAGGACCTTAATTCAGGGAAAGTGCACTGCAAGTATTTAAGCGTTGACGGTTAACAGGTAAAATTAAATAAGCGTTACTCTTTAGCGTGCTCACAATATTGTACAATCTGCACACTGTTTAAAAAACATATAGCATTTGTTATACAGATTGCCCTCAAAAGGTTAAATTAATAGGCGGTTCAAAAGTTTAACATGGTATATTTGAAGATGTTTTGCTTGAACTATTCAAATGTATTAAGATTGAAAAAAAGCTTTATCTGGGTATCTAGACTAAACAAATAAAATACATTAGAATGATCTGAAATCTAGAAATGACGTAATGCACAGTGATACGGAAATCCTTAGACTGATACCTACAACTGCAATGCTTCCACTGACAAGTTCATACACTTCTGCATGACCCTTCAATACAATTACGTGGTCCGAGTATTAACTTTCATACCCCATCCAACCCGTTCTCCAAGAATCGAAAGCGGGGTTGACTGGGGTATGAAATAAAACCTTAATTTCGGCTTAAAAAAATGCATATTGTAAAATTAAAGCATTTAATCGGTAATTTTAAACAGGTTGTCAGTAAAAACTAAACGTGTTTTTTTGTCGAAATATCCGGTATAAAATCCTGCAAATATAAGCTTTCCCATCGCTTATTAATGGAATTAAGGTGAGGCCATGTAATGATTAGTGCAACATATCTGTAATTCACACAGACTCCTCCCCTGGGGATGTATTAACGGGATGAAAAAAACACTTTCATCTGTACTGCAGAACTATGAAGCCCATTACATAACCCCAAAAAGCGTTAGAAATTGGCAAAAAATAGAAACATTATTAAAACATCGGTGTTTTGCCAAATTTTAAGTTCGTCTTCTCCAAATATACAGACTGAGTGTAAATTAAGTTCAACGAATTGCTTTCTAAAATTGTCCACAGTGTAAAGGATACCGTGATGAATTTCGATTCGTTTTAAAATATGTCACAGCTCAATCTCATAGTGTCAGATCTAGCTAGACACAAACACACTCAGTCACATTAAAATAAGGTAAACGTCGAACAGGAAAAGTAGTATACTGCAGACCAAAGTTGACCAAAACACGCATACAAAACAAACAACAATTACACGGGAAATTAGAAGCAAAGTATGCGACACCACAAACATAAACCGTTGACAACAGGGTATCGTTTTAGAACGTACAGTGTCTAAAAGGTCGATATGGCTTTAAACAAGGTTGCACCAAACCTCACTCTTACCCTATCGCACCAAACCTCACTCTTACCCTATCGCACCAAACCACACTCTTATCCTATCGCACTAGACCTCACTCGTACCCTATCGCACCAAACCTCACTCTTACCCTATCGCACCAAATCTCACTCTTACCCTATCGCACCAAACCACACTCTTATCCTATCGCACTAGACCTCACTCGTACCCTATCGCACCAAACCTCCCTCTTACCCTATCGTCAACCCAATAAAACCCAATGTTAAAATATTTACACATGCAAATAAAGACCCCCCCGCCCCGCCCCCCCCGCCAGCCTCTAACAAATTTTGCAGCATTACTTGGTAATATAACACAGCCAAAAGCCAAATACGTCTAAATGTTTCTACTCTTGCCGCATCGAACTAATAGGATTATTACTGGAGTTATTCGTCTCACCGCGAGTAGATACAATAGGATTATTACTGGAGTTATTCGTCACACCGCGAGTAGATACAATATGATTATTACTAGAGTACTAAGTAGCAATACATGTTTGTTGTTCCATCGTCAGAAAACAGAAGAGCTTCATGTGGGTAACTAAATAGTATTGATGGGTATATAATAAAGTACTTATTTGCACAGATTTAGATCAAACAGTTATATTTTAAGCGCTTGTTTCCTGCCGTTACATACACGAGATACAAGCGAGATATAGATACTATAAATCTTCAATGGTTACAATTCAGACTTAAATTTTGTACTCTTTTTACACGTATACGCATAACTTGTTTTAGACTTGTAACTGGTATTACACCAGAACCCTCTGACATGTGTTATTCTCCGACATTTCGATATAATAGAAGGAATGAAACAATGTTCTGCGTTGACTGTTAACATCAAACTAAGTTTTATCACATACTTCCCTACCTATATGTTGTTTTTGAATATACGATACAACATAGACCTAGCTAGTCATATCAATCAGGATTTCGTTGCCCGGCAATAAAGCTTTATCACACGCGTGTTATAGAGGGTAAAAAATGTCATATCACGGAAATAACCAAATGTTCATCAATTCTTTTACCGGAGTGATACGGAAATAACCGATTAGTTACGATTGTATACGATTTATCACGGGTATTGCGTGTCTTCTGCGTTTCATTAGTTACTTCCATCCTGTTTTCGCGGCAGATTGTTGGCTATAGAATCATTATCCGTGGATAAAATAAACACTTATGACAATTCACCTTGATTAGAAAATTACAAATTCAATTGAATTCATTTTCAATAATATTTCGGACAAAAATAAATGTTGTGTACCACTAACGCGACAGACATGAGCACATCAGAATGGACTAGATCTAAACCGTTTTTCTCCCTGGAAAACAGCGTGGTGAGTGAGCTGAAGTTGAAATTTCGACAAGGCTCAAGTATATGATCAATACAATAAAAAATGTGTATTTTCATATCACACCCTATATCAGGCCTGAGACCCATATTAGCCCTCGAGCTAAAGCTTTCGGGCTGATATGGCGTCTCAGGCCTGATGCCTGATAAAGCTCTCGGGCTGATAAGGCGTCTCAGGCCTGATATGAGGTGTGATATGAAAATACCCATTTATTATTCTCTAATTATTTACTACACATCTATAAAACACACTTTGGATGTAAATCCTGTATAGGCTGAGTCAGTGAAATCAGTTGACTGTAAACATAAATATTACGTTATATTTACTACACATCTATGAAACACACTTTGGATCTAAATCCTGTTAATCCAATAGAGCCTGATTCAATGTCATCAGTTGAAAACCGAATCAACGTCTGAGTTCCTGTTGTCGTAAACGTTGCAGGGATATTTGAGCCGCAGAGCCTTTCAATAAAACAAAACGTGTAGGTTTAATAGTGGATATTTATTTTTTGAGGTGAATAACAGATTTTATTTCATTAAGAAGTGAGCAACCCTTATAATTTCACGACTGATAATTTCACGAAGCATACAAAACGATATTTTAAATGATTATGTTATGCCTTAAATATAATCAAATTGTGTGCAAAAAGGTATTTTTGGCGTCTTGTGAAGTTCCTATTTTTAATCCACAGTTACTTCTAAAATGTTGATCCACATTGCTTAGTACTGCTACTTCACCAGAAGTCATCGAGAGTGATTAATATAAGTTGAAAGAACTTGTTTCGCAATCGATGCTAAGTTGCGTTTATAAGTGTTTTCAGTGTCAATGCCAATTTTTTCAAAATATCATTCTCTAGGAATATGCAAATAAAAACCAACTTGTTTAAACGAAATACTACAATTTGCTGCATTGAAGGAAAACACATAAAGTATGCGATATAATTTGTCAAAAGCAAAACCAAACCAAAACAGTAAACTCTTGATATCTGACAATTAAAAACTAATAAATGCATACCTGACTGCTTCGGGACTTGCACTTGTAGGACCGTCATATACGTACACAGCATCAAACTCGCAAGTGTCATCAACTTCAATGTCAACGTCAGAAAATGTGATCTATAAAATGTCACAAGTAGGTAAGACAGTGTATTATTATTCAAGAGTAAAACACAACCAAGTATTGACACGAGCTAACATTTTAATGTCTGTATCGTTTTGCTTAGATCCAAGTTGTATATTCGTACATTATGGTGACAAATACAATATTCACACCTCATCTCAAATGTACACCCATCTTACAAGCTACTAGAAAAGTAACTATAGACTGATGTTAAAATAACGTCATCGAAAATGTATAATAACACGATATCAAAACAACATGAATTAGCATATGTTAATTTTGATTAAATGGAGGATAATTGATAAAATTGTGTCATAAAATACTAATGACAAATTAGATTATTATACTTTGTACCAATAAAAGGTCAAATTAAAATTCGCCTACTCACAATAATACCTATATAGAGGAGTATAACTGATAGAACTCTTACCGTTATGGAGGATGGTAACTAAGTAAGAGACTTAGAAATCTCTGACCTATACAGAAGACGATAACTGTCGGAACACTTACCGATATAAAGGAGGATATATAACAGACCTCTACAACTATAGAGGAGGATAACTAACAGAGTGCCTTAGAAAGCACTTAATAAAATAAAGGAAAAGTATTTAACATAATACTTACCGATATAGAATAATAGGCTATCGGCTAACTGATAGTTAGCCCTAGAATACTCTTACATATACAGAGAAGATAAGACCTTACCGACATAGAGGAGGCTAACAAACAGAACCCTTACCGATATAGAGGAGGAAAACTAACATAACACTTACCGATATAGAGGAGGATAACCAACATAACACTTACCGATATAGAAGCGAATTACTTACATAACACTTACCGATATAGAGGATGGTAACTAACAAGCACTTACCAATACAGAGACAATAAAGAAAGCACTTAACAATACAGAGACAATAAACAGAAACCCTAAAATATCACTTACCTATATAGGGGATAACGAACAGATCACTTACCGATATAGATGAGTGCTACAAACAGAACCCTTATCGATATAGAGGAGGAAAACCAGCAGAACCCTTACCGATAAAGAAGTGTCCATCTCAAATTGAGCACTTGAAAATTCTTACCTATCCAGAGGAGAGAAACAGAACCCTTACCGAACAATAATCGCTAGAAAGCACTTACCAATACAGAGACAATAAACAGAAACCCTAGTAGACGTTTTTTATTACGTAATTAATCCGCATTGTTTGAGGTGTCATTCTTTGAAATGTACGCCTTTTCAAAGCTGTTTTAAGTCAATATCTTTCTCTAGATGTTAAGTATTCGTGAGGTTTTAAAATTATGTGTTGTCCGACTCTGATTCTGAATGTTGATTCGTGTGTTGTTTTTTCTCTCGGCAAAATCCTACACAATTTGTCTAATACATGCATATGTTTTGTGACTTGTTCATAATTTCACACACGATTAGTGTAGTCTTTTATAAATACACTCAAGCTTGTATTAGAGCTTGGAATAAACGTACGCATAGTACTTGATAGTGTTCATGCACCACTGAAAATATACTACTCAAAATTCGCTAAGGATCACTTTTATTCTTCCATATAATTTTATTAAAAATTAATTCACAATAACGATAATAATTTCATTGATACTTCAACAATTTCACAATTTGAATCAAGTTATGAGATCACATGACCATACACTGCCCTAAATAATTGCATGTAAAATTGAAATAATGCTATTTATTTCAGTAAGAAATTTAGACAGCAAAAAGGTGATCCTTAGCAAATTTTGAGTAGTATATATACACATGAGGCTAGGCTACTTTCAACACATTGAAAGTGCTCCATGTAAAGTATTCACTCGATTTATTGACATTAAAATATAATTATAATTATAAGGAAACAGGTTGTAGCACCAGGGAACACGGCAAAAAAGATAAACAGTTTCTCATTGTTTTAATGGCGTTGATGTCAGTCGTAATAATAGGAGCCTAACAGAAAGATTGTCCTATGGTTAATATAATTTTACGTGAGGACAACTTGCAATTAGCCCTGTTCATTTCGTATAAGTATAGAGAATGAATGAATATACATCTTACCGATATACGTTTTCCTTCCGGGGCTTCAAAATACCAACGGTAGTCCATGTTGTCTGTGTACTTTGCGGCAGATATTGTAACGACGTCATCTGAAATAACACAGAAAATACTCGTACTATATTAAATAACACTAAACATACATGAACATTTTAACCATATTGACAAGTCACGTCAAAGGAGCTCACGTTCTCCTATCTACACGGTGAATATACTTTTAGATCAGATGATATGATGTTTTATTACATACTTTCCAGTGAAATGTGGATTTTATGATTAAAATAAACCCTTATATTTTCATTGTTTGTATTTCACATGTGAAACTATAATATATTTTCACTCAAAATGACGTCATGCAATTGTTGACGTTGTTGACGTATTGACGTCATTGTTTTGGCGCATTATATTTTTTTCTGCATAAATGTCCAGGTTGTGAGTATGTAATAAATAGAATATTTGTTGGTTTGTCTTGAATATAGGATTTATTTTCATCTCGAAGTGAGAAAACGCAACTATTTTCACTCGTACTAAAGCACTCGTGAAAATATAAGTTTACTCACTTCTCGATGAAAATAAATATTATATTCACTCAAAACAAACAAATATACTGTCTCTGTCTAAAAAAACAAATAAATAATGTACGTCGGCTTTGTACCGCCAGTGGCCTACGTTGCCACTGACCGTTCCAAGGCGGTAGCCCTATTGTCAACCCTTTTGTGTTTGTGATGTCGTTTGCATTTTTTATTACTTTTGCCTTCTCGTTTGTCTGTTTTCGTGTTTGTTTTTGTGTTTTGCTGTTGACTGTCGTCCTTGAATGCTGCTTTCCCTGTCCGATATTTTTATCTGTCTTTGTGTCAACAGTTAAACGTTAACATACCGACCAGTTATCAGAGAAAGTTTTAAAGTACCGTTGTTTTTAAGTTATAAATCCAGAAATCAAATCGAGAGTAAAGTGAGCGGTGGTGGGTGGTATCTTCGAACTGTAACAGATTAATTCTGTAAATGCAATTTAAGGCTTGGAACTAAATTATACATTAGTGGTAAAATATATATGAACAAAGAAGACACATAACACCTTTTACTTCTAAGGTGACGATATATACATGTATACTAATACGAACTTTGAACACACTGTACACTTTTGATTTACATTCGATTGTCATAAACATCATTAATTGGTAATGAAAACAAATGAATTGCACGTGTACCAAACTTGAATATAACTCATCCGAAACCGAATCGAACAAACGTGATGTGCAGTTTTGTTGGGATACGGTTCAAGTGTACACATACGAAACTTCATTGCAAAAAAGAAAGAAACAAACACATACATTTAAAATATATGGGAACATAAGGAATTTAGTATAGTAACGTACCTTGACATCCAACCGAGCAGTTAAAGTTTCCATGACACTGGCACGTTGTTACATATCGAACAACTCCATCATTATACAATGATGTCGATCCATCCTGTATGCAGCCTTCTACCAAATCAATTGGGCATACAACACCCGATATCGGGATGCATGTAACTGAAACATATAGAAGCAAGCTATATGTAAAATCAAATGATGTCGACCCATCCTGTGTGCAACCTTCTAACAAATTAATTGGACATACACTGCATGTAACTGAAACATATGGAAATAAGAATATAAGTCGAACAGGAAATGCAGCTTTCACAGAACACAGTAAACCCAAAAACACGCAAAAGGACAAACATGAATGGCAAAGTTAACAAGACAAAAGGCATATGACGTCGCACACACACAACGGGTTGGCAATAGGGCTACCTCCTTGGAACGGTCAGCCACTGTGGGTTTAAACCAGGTTCTATGGTGCACCAAACCTCAAACTTACCCTACTGTCATCCCAATAAACGAGTACAGAAACTCGGGCCGATATAAAATTATTGTTAGAATCTCATAAAAATTATGGTAAAATGTGGGGCAGGGTGTGAAATGTTATTTTTTATTTTTATCAGTTTTAATCCAAAATTGCTGTCATTTTAAAGAAATTTGTGGTCGAAAGGCAACTCGGGAAGGAAGGGGATGAGAATCTAGCAATTTTTATTGTGGCCTCATTTCAATTTATTTTTTATTGATATTTCATTTGTATATCTGAATTTAATCTAAGTTATTTTATAATGACGTTCAAATTAAAATTTTAATATCCAAATAATGGAAGATAAAATGAAAACAATTTCCCTCACCCTGTCCTCCATGCGAGGGGAGCCCATAAACCAATAGGGGGCAGGGCGGGGGCGCATCATTGATATAGGTGTAGATTTGATAAAACAAAACAACAGACATATGTAAAAAAACAACAACACATTCTGGTCGTGGACATGCTGAGGTGGAGGGGGATGGTTGAGGGGGTGGGGGGGGGGGGTCGAGAGGTGGGGGTTGTGCGAGAGGTGGGGGTTGTGCGGCGAAACAAATTTATACATTTATCAAACAAAACTACATAGAGATATGTAAAATAAAAAACATTCGGGTGGTGGTTATGATCGGGTAGGGGGATGGTTGGGTGATGGCTGGGGGTGGGGTGCGGGGCACAACACAGCTATAGGTATAGAATTGATAAACCAAAACAACACAGATATATGTAAAGGTTTTTAGAGTGGGGGGGGGGGGGGGTAACATATATATATGTATCAGAATTGACTACAAATTTATACAAAGATTACGAATATTAAAGTCCTCAACTCGAGTACGGGCGGTGCGAGTATAGAAACTCGGGCCGATATAAAATTATTGGTAGAATCTCATACAAATTATGGTAAAATGTGGGGCAGGGTGTGAAATGTTATTTTTTATTTTCATCAGTTTTAATCCAAAATTGCTGTCATTTTAAAGAAATTTGTGGTCGAAAGGCAACTCGGGAAGGAAGGGGATGAGAATCTAGCAATTTTCATTGTAGCCTCATTTCAATTTTTTTTTATTGATATTTCATTTGTATATCTGAATTTAATCTAAATTATTTTATAATGACGTTCAAATTAAAATGTTAATATCCAAATAATGGAAGATAAAATGAAAACAATTCCCCTCCCCTGTTCTCCCATGCGAGGGGAGCCCATAATCCAATAGGGGCAGGGCGGCGGCGCTTCATTGATATAGGTGTAGATTTGATAAAACAAAACAACAGACATATGTAAACCAAAGCAAAAAAACATTCGGGTCGTGGACATGCTGGGGTGGAGGGGGATGGTTTGGGGGGTAGGGTGTGGGGAGAGGGGGTTGTGGGGCGAAACAAACTTATAAATTAATAAAACAAAACTACATAGAGATATGTAAAAAAACAACACATTCGGGTGGTGGTTATGATCGGGTAGGTGGATGGTTGGGTGATGGTTGGGGGTGGGGTGCGGGGGCACAACACAGCTATAGGTATAGAATTGATAAACCAAAACAACACAGAAATATGTAAAGGTTTTTAGAGTGGGGTGGGGGGCTATATGTGTCAGAATTGACCAAAACAACACAGAAATATGTAAAAAAAACTGTGTGAGGGGGTTGAGGGGGAGGGGGCGGGTGGCAGGAGGGAGCCCATGCCCCAATATGGGTCAGGTATGATTAAGATGCATAATGCTATAAAAAATCCCAAACCAAAATGTTATAGATACATACATCAGCTTACACGCAAACCTTGATCTCCCTTTATTGCACATTTTATGGGTCATCACAATTTGGGTTCCATGGGAGCCCAGAATTTGTAGAAGACAAACTTACTTACGCGACCCTTTTCAACATACTATAAGGAAACCAATTCCCAAATTTAGTTAAGCTAAAACAAGAAATGTTAGAGATATAGACCTGTAAACACAGCCTACAGGCAAAGTTTGATGTGAAATGAGACACATTTTAAGGGCTATCAGAATTTGGGTTCCATGGGACCCCAGGTGTTACAGGAACCAAAATTAATTCAGCAGCCCTTAAGATAATGATATAAGGAAGTTCATGGCCAATTTGGTTGTGTGCAAAAGATATAGACTTGTAAACACAGCTTACACGTACAATTTGATGTGAAATGGAACACATTTTAAGAGCTTTAAGATAATGCTATAAGGAAGACCGTGGCCAAATTTGGTTGTGCTAGGATAAGAAATGTAAGAGACAAAGACTTGTAAACACAGCTTATCCGCAAACCTTGATGTGGGACATCGACGCCAACGCCGGCGACGACACCGACGCCGGGGTGATTACATAAGCTCTCTTATTCTTCGAATAGTCGAGTTAAAACCGAATAAGTTGAATACGTTGAGACACATAGACCCCATAAGAAGTTGCTCGGGGAACAACCCCATCTAAATGGGTATAATTAACAATATCAAAATTAAAATCTTCTCTCTTTGTCATATATTTTCCTAATTATTTCACCATTTTCAATAGAGGGATGTAAATCGAGAAAACAAGCTTAATATCAAAAATATTAGCTTTGTTAAGTTGAAGATCTTGAGGTTATATATTATTAACGATAGTATAAAAGAAACGGTTGTCAGTGTTCCATATGTCATCCAGATACCGAGAGGTGTCATTAAAGGCTTCAGAAACACATGCCTGGGTATCTGGTGAAAGACTCAACATGACATCTCTTTCATAGCAATATAAAAACAAATCTGCGACAAGGGGTGCACAGTTCGTACCCATAGGGATACCGACCA
Organism: Cyrtodaria siliqua; assembly: GCA_037043455.1. NCBI lineage: Eukaryota > Metazoa > Mollusca > Bivalvia > Adapedonta > Hiatellidae > Cyrtodaria > Cyrtodaria siliqua. The sequence goes on from JAWPHD010001217.1 coordinate 83,465, forward strand.
TTTGTCTATAAACGATAGTTCCATACCTGACGAAAATATTATCTAATAGAAAAATAAGGGATTTACAATATTCATGGCAAGTCCACATAGTGTAATTGTCCAAAACTACCGTTAGTAAAAAACGCTTTAATATTGTTACAGGCCAAAAATGTAGTATTTTCCCTAGAAAAAGATTTTTGAATGAGAGCAATAAGCTCCTTGATAAGGTTTTGTGGTAAAGTTGTATATAGTGTAGAACAATCATAAGTACTTATAGATGAAGCTTGACGTTTATTGCAAATTTTATCAAGAACGTCGCCTGAATGTTTAATAGACCAAAATAAATTAATCCCACAGTTTTCATGAGTTTTTGCACACTATTGTTTAACGTGATCTTTAACGGCAGTAAGACATGATGTGAAACGTTTAGAGATATTTGTAGTGGTGCAAGAACTAGAATTGGGCTTTATATGGTTGTTTGTGTAATTTGGGAATCCAGTACATCGTTGGAAGTCTGTTTTGCTTTTTGTCTACTCCAGCCTTGAAAATCTTACACTAAGTGATATGCGTCGAAACAACATTATCTTCAGTAAATTGCACTGGAGTATACGAATTAGTACTCCCGAGTTCCTGAGATAACATTGACGTAATGGAGGCGTCAACAATAATTATATTATTATTAGCTGCTTTATCAGCAGGAAATAAAACAAACTTATTATTAAATTCCTGGATTCCCGATTTTAAAAAACGAAATGAAAACCTAAGTCTAGGGGGAAGTAGGGAGGGGTTAGCCGTATAGAAGTTAATACGGGTATCTATGATGTTAAAAACAGTATTTGTCCAAATAGAAAGGGAGTTAGGGTCAGTATGTTCTCTACCACCCCCATTTAATACTAAAATCCTCAAAGGATTGGGCGAATTGAGCACGACATGCATTACAATTAATCACAGAAGGCAAGCTATACTTCGGACCTTTAGAAAACAAATGCCGAATACGTTTATCTATAATATCAAAATTACCAGTAATGACATGACCGGCCCGAGCATAGCAAAATTTAGATGTTCTATTCTCGCATTCCTTAGGAGTGTTATTTACTATATCAAGGTCAGACACTATATTGTTGTAGTTGAAACTCATATTTCTAATTGTTTTTTTGTACTTATAACAATTTATAGGATTTTCGGATTTTTCTAAATATTTAGAAATAGATTCAACAACACGATTATCTCGAAAAATACTTTGTATATAAATAAAATAAATGCCCTAATTAAGATAAAGAATTTTTGGAAAATGTCTGACGTGATCAGATTCCTTGTCAATATGGGATCGGAGCACATGCTGCGTATAGGTTTGAATTATGGAAGAGGTATTATACAAAGGATCTGTTCAAAGAAAATGTTGTCAGCTTCCTCGTCAATCAGCTTAATGCTACACAATCCCGATAAAAGGCACACTAGAACTGAACAAATATAACGGTTATTACGCATATTGTACTAAGTGATTACTTTATACGTGTGGGTTCATATATATACTGTATACGTGTGGGTTCATATATACAACATGCGCACTGCCTAAATTCACTGAATATTAATGAGATAAGGCGGTACTGTATGAGACGCTTCGGGTACTTTGTGAATCGACCACTGGTCTTATAACGGGTATAAAAGCGAATTTTAGCAGACGGCATTTTACCACCGAACTGATGAGACCAAACTTCAGTAGAAGATCTAATAGGAAATACAAGTCATTAGAAACTGAAAATGAAGCTAAAGATGTACTTACTCAAACAACATTATAGGTCCATATTTATATATAATCCAAAACAAAACCTATAAATAAACGTAGCGGCCTTTTAACAAAGACCTTTTCCAACTATCCCGTTGCATCTATACAAATAATCCTCCATTTGTATGTGTGTGTGTGTGTGTGTGTACTGTATATTGACACAAGACACAAGGGAGACATTGTTTATCAAAATTGGAATATTGGTAGAGGCTCATAACTAATGGTAAAGATGGAGATATAGTATTTGTTATGTGAAGTTATGCATGCATGGTTTACACATATTAGTAGATTACAAATCAACATATTTTAAATAAATTCCTCCTAATTTATGCATGAATTGAAATTTTGAAATTGAAAATAAAATGGATAGAGAGACACAGAGAGACACACAGAGACATAGAGAGTCAAAAAGAGGGAGAAGGAAAGAGAGAAAGAGAGAGAAAGAGAGAGACATAGAAAAAAAGAAAGCGAGTGGGAGGGAGGGAGGGAGGGAAAAGAGTGAGAAAAGGGGAGAGAGAGTGGGGAAGGAAGGAGGGGGTGGAAGGAATTGAGAGAGAGAGGGATAGATGGGAGAGTTTATATATAGTCATAAACATAGGCGTAAGAGCCGGAGGACCCCACACCCCAATGTTTCGGGGTGGGCCCCAATATTGATGTTTTCACGAAACAAAAAAAATGCAACGCAAAATGTATGAATCGGCAATCTGAACATTAAAATTCTGATTGATCTGATTTCAAAATAAAAAAAAAGATGAAAGATGTCAGCTTCCGTCTGTATGACAGGGTAAGTGTTAACTAAAAACCGAAAGTTTAAGTATAACTATTAAGTTCAAATACTAGTAATTAACCTTTCGTAAGTTTATTTATTTAAATCTTTAATTTTCTTTAATCAAGTTCAATGATTTTTAAAGTCATTTTACATGAAAACAGGTCCGTAACCGTAATTTAACCGAGGCATATCGCTTATGTTGTTGTCCGGTGGCATTAACTTCCCTCTCCAACCTGGATTTTGTCAATGTGTTGCATTTCCCCCAGGGTCCTTATATACTAGTATATAGTTGTTTTTATGTAAAGTATGCACATTCCCAAAATTCAACCAAGGCAACTGCCTCTGTGTGCCCCAGTGAAGCTACGGACCTGGAAAAGCAATATGTTAAAAAGCAATGGTTTATATTCACGGTGGACAGACGTAACGGGCCCTGGCTGCTCAAAACAGCGTTACCTTGATCCTGGTTGCTCATGTAAAGGACCCTGGCGGGTAAAAACACGTAAACTGTTGGATGTGCTGTTAAAACATATTTAATATTTCTTTACAATAAGACACTTTTTAAAAATTATCACACCCACGGAACACTAGATGCATTTGTGTGTCTGAATTCATGAAGAACGGGTTATAAAAACAGTGTTTTAGATGTGAAAGAACGCGCACTGTTTTCACACCGACGCGTAAAAGTACGTCTAGTTCTAAGAAAATTGCGTTTATTTCAAAAACGGAGCCTGCTATTGGCTTATGCTATATCTGGAATTATGTATGTTCAGCCATAACATCCATTGGACGTATTTAATACATAATAATATCTACCGATTGCCAGAAGCATTAAGTTGTTTGTGCATTGCAATGGCATCGGATCCTGTTTGCTTCTGACACAGGATCCTAGCCGGTAGTTTTACATCTTAAAAAAAAAGACTAGATATGTTCCCCTGTTCGAAATATCTCGGTCTGATATCAGCGGTGGAAGATAAAGCTGCGACATTTTCAATTGGGTGGGGTTTGTGCGGGGGTCAACTTATGGAAAAAAACAATGTGCTGAGATATTTTAAAGATTTTCACATTTAACGAGTTTTCACCCTCCAAACTTCGGCGAGAAACTCTTACTCTTCAAGGTGGCTGGCGTGGTCTAGTTGATAGCACGTTGGATTTGACCGGGATGAAGCTTTATCGCCGCAAGTCAATTTCTTTTGTGTATTATTGAGTAAAAAATGTTCCCTTAGTCTAGTCCGTCGGATTGGTATGTACACCAGTTCTGTGTTTCGGAGTCTATCCTTGGAACAATTTGCTAATCAAAGGGAAATATATTCGTTAGTAAGATTAGGGCAGCTTCTCGGATTTTTATGTATTCTTCCTTTCTTTGGGGCGACCGGCTATAAATATTCAATATAATGTCTTGATAAACGGTTAAACAACATTCAGTTAAATGTTATGTGATAACCTTTTCAAATCATAGGATGACTCCGATGAGGGTGCTCCCCTCGAAATGCGCTTGTGCTTTAACAAACAAAAGTGACATCATTCTCAATACAACTTTCTCTAGAATTATATTATATGTATAAAATAATGAAAACTTGCAAATTCAAAATTTAAAACTTGTAATTGACATTTTCCGTAAGTATTCGGAGATTATAAACGAAAAGCTAAGCTTTTCTATAGAAGGTATTCAATGTATTACTTTACGCAATTATATTTATTTGTGAATAAATGTACATAAGAGTTATTTTAAACAAAATCTCTAAATAAAAAAAAGATTCTTATTTGTTGGCTACAATAACGGTTGCTTCTCTATACGACATGTCAGGCTACATTATGCCAACACTCATGTATATAGTCTACGTCATTAATTGTTGACATTGCTGCATTTGTATTACTTGTAATATTTGATTTTTTATTCATTGATGTATTTTGTTTTTAAATATCATTTATGATCAAATAATTGTAACCAGTTAAGGGCTTAGCTAGAGCGTTGCTAGTGTGGTCCCGGGGCAAACTCCATGAACTTGTTTTATTCCCAGAGACGCTGTGGTTCGTTTTTGGGAGTATTTCCCACTATTTTGTATCTTATTTGACGCTGAAATGTTGATGATATAGTCTGAATCATTATATCCTCTCGCCCCTCGTTTTTTTTTTTGTTTTTTTTGTTTATGTATTTTTTTTTTTATTTTTTTTTTATTTTTGCAGGCAATGTGTACACAGCTGTGGGCTCTAAGATAATGCCTTTTGAATAAACCTTTTTTATATAAAAACTGTTTGAGGTCATTGTCGTGTAAAACGGCGACAAAAACCGTCATGCAGCGCGCTGCGCGGAAAGTAAGTTTGGTTTATGTCTACGCCCATAGTTTATTTTAGTGTACTGTCGACGGAAGACAGGTCATGAAGAGAGAATTATCTCAAGGCGCAAACGTATATTCACGAACGTAGGTCCGGAGTACATTTATTTAGTCTTGTACCTTGTTCGACATAGACGCATTTAGAAAAACTCACCACCAGATTATATCACTATAACAATATCACACCCTCTACATTCATAACCGATATAATAATTCAATATTGGGCTGTTCTTTTTTATTTTGCATCATGCTGTCGCATGAATAATTTTAGTAGCGGTGGTCCAGAGCGGTGAGGCGCTGTTTCAAGTTCACCGCTACGGTCGCGGGTACGAATCCAGACCGTTCTCAGATCTCATGAGGTATTCAGTACTTGTCCTACTTATGAAAAAGTCGGTTGTCTGCCTCCCCCACCAACAAATCGACCATCACATATACCTAAATTGTGCTGAAGATGACTTAAAACGCCATGCAACCAACAGATGTTTTTTTTATTATTTGTTTTGGTGGAGCCAATGTCACGATCGTCGTTTTCTCTTCAATCTGAAGATATATAGCAAACAATCTACCAACAGGATCCGATGCTAATGATACGGATTGTGTCTGTTGCCCTTTACGTGGTCCCGCCTTAATTTCATGAAGCGATGGGAAAGCTTATATTAGCAGGATTTTATAAGGGATATTTCGACAATAAAACATATTTAAAAAAAAAGTACTGAAAATTTGCGATAACTTATTTCAAATATGTATTAAATATTTTAATTTTACAATATGCAAACTTTTAAAGCCCAAATTAAGGTTTTATTTCATACCCCAGCCAACCCTGTTTTCGTCTCTTGGAGAAGGGGTTGGATGGGGGTATGAAAGTTAATACTCGGACCACGTAATGCAGAATCTCACGCATTACAGAGCAACCAGGGTCCGGTGCTCTGAAATTTAGACATGATGTAAATATTTGCAGGTTTTTATGCTAAACAGTTATCTTTATTAATAAAGAACAACAGCAGTTGCAAACCAATTTGGGATCACATTAAATCAGTCAGAGAGAACATATGGAAGTTTGGCTTTTTAAAGTCATCAACTTTGTAACGACCGGTTAAGAGTAAATTTGTTTCATCTTGTTAGGAATTATTCGGCATTTGTTGTACATAAATTAAATGTATTTCGAAGGATATGATATTCAAAAGTTCCATCGCATAAAGTTTTTTTCTTATACATACGATAATGTATCTTTATTTTCGAACTTTTTGACACCAGTGTCCATTTTCCCTCTGTTTTTACCATCCAGGGTCCGTTACAAGAAGGTAACGCAGTTTTGAGCAACCAGGGTCCGTTACGTCTATCCACCGTGATATTAGCACAGAGTCCTTCGCGATTGAGCATATTTATGTAAAGTAACTTAATTAATACAACATTGTTAATCGGCCTCCGTAGCGCAGTAGGTTAACGCGCTGTCTTAGTATGCTTTCTCCGTTGCGGACCGGGTTCTAGCCCGGGCCTTAGCACTTTTAAATACTTTTTTTTATTAATTATCTTTTTATGAAGAAGTAGTATTCAAATGCCTTTCAGATTCATCAGATTTAAATATTAACAAAGATATGCATAATAGCACGCACACAAGCACGGCTTACGCACGCACCCACAAACAAGCTCGCACGCAAAAACGATTTCTTTTTTTTTACGAATTGACTCTCATTAGTTTCCCAAGACCCTCCGGAATTGAAACGTGTAACTGAAGGATAGACGGATTGGCGACCTTCATGTGTATACCCTTTCCCCACATCCTAAAAACTACGATTTGCGAGAAATAATATTGCTGGTCTTTTTCCAACAAAAGAAAATTCCATATATATAATTAATTTGAACAATATCCTTCAAGTGTCTCATTGTAAACAATAATTTCTCCCTATCCCGAGTCAACACTTGAGCATGTATTTCACGTTACATACTACTGGCTACCGATACACGCTCTCTGTGTATGTATACATGTATAATATGTGTGTGGTTTTGGATTATTTCAAGGATATAATAGGAAATAAATATATACAATATATAGAACATATGTGGAATACGCGGGTAAGTGTTTATAATTCTCTACATAGTGATGTATTTACGCATGTTACTTGTTCATTGCAAACATGTATATAGTTACATTGCACGCCATTGAATATCCTCATCGAGTTGAACAGTCTGTAGTTATCGGATATCTGAGCAAATTGTTATATAAACGTTTAGGCGTATATACCCGTAATCGCTGGGTGGTACAATTCAAAGTTACCGAAGCGTTTATCACGCCTATTATGCAAATGCCTCGATATACGCTACGACAGTATACCAGCCTAAACAATGTAGACAACACAACCAGCAAAGAACTTCATCTATAGGCGTTCTTATGTTTAAAAAAACTTGAAATTGTATTATTTTATCGGGATTGTGTAGCTTTAAGTGAAGAAATGGATAGAGAGCTGAGACAAGAAAGCATCGAGTGCTTTCCAGACTGTTTAAAAATAGAATGTAAATCAGCGACTGACAAAGTAATACGTGATTTCCGTTTGATGTTACCATTACTTCTACAACCATGAAGCCTAGATTTTCGCAAGCTAAATGTTTATGTAAAGTTACAGCCTGACATAGTTCCCGGTCATCTAAGGCATCCATAGTACCGATTCATCACATCATTATATGGTCCCGCCTTAATTTCATTGAAGGATGGAAAGCTTATATCAGCAGGATTTCATAGCGAATATTTCGACAATAAAACATGTTTAAAACATTTTTTTACTGAAAAATGAGAAAACCTGTTTAAAATTACCGATTAAATGTGTTAATTTTACAAAATGCAAACCTTTTTAGCCGAAATTAAGGTTTTATTTCATGCCCCAGCCAACCCCGTTTTGCTTCTTGGAGAAGGAGTTAGATGGGGTATGAAAGTTAATACTCGGACCTCGTAATGATAGTACCAAGTCATCACATCGATTTTACAAGAACATCATCATGCATTTTGTGCGTACCTTTGTACGTAAGGCATACTTGTACTGTGTTACAATACACGCATTTTTAAACATGTGAACTTTCAATAATGCTGCAATGTTTGTATTCCAAACTGCTTTGTCAAAAATTATATCCACTATAAAAAGCAGACGTAAAGGATCCGTCATCATTTTTTTACAGACCTCATTACAGCACGTACATTCATCAATATGTATTCTAATATCCCAAGTTAAAATTAACTTTCTCGAAAACGCAAATTAAAAAATTCGGTGTTTTGTATCAAAGGACTTGAAATATAGATTGAATATAGGCGCCTCTGTCACTGGTGTGAATGACGAAAAAGTTCTAATTATCGTTCAATTCCAGTGATTTATTTTTGCAAACATTTTGTGACTATATTATCATTATTTTAAATACTTTTTATAGGTATACAAGTGTCTTCTTTTGATAAAGTAATGAACAATTTAAAAGAGGTGCAGTTATGAATTAATCATTTTCTAAAATATTGATCATATTTATATATAACAGAAAATAATATATTTAAACATAAGAGAACTTTCAAAAAATGTTGAATTTTTAATCTGCATAATTCATTCTGATCGATCATATATGTGTTTGTCTAACATACTATCCTGTAAAATAGTTATTATTTAGAGTGAGAGTAAAAAAGTAATTGCAAGAAAGGAAGCTGAGATAAAATATGTATTGACCTATGATTTGGTATGGTTATAATTTAAAGAAGCTCACCTGTACACATTACCCCGTCGCCAGTATAACCACTATTACAAGCACATGTGAAGGACCCGGCCGTATTTGTACAGGTAGCATCTGCATGACAGTTGTGGGTGATATCAGTACACTCATCAACATCTGAAAGAAGTACGAATAGACATGTATATGAAATCTCGATAGCAAGAATGAACATGTGATATCTAGGGTTCTCATTTTGAATTTGGTTATGTATATTTCAGGTTCAATCGTTTTTATAAAAGTCCAATACTTGATCTTTGTGTACACTCTTCAAATGTGTAGCGCATAGATTAGTGCTTTCATTTCTTATGTAACATGAACGACACTCGCGAGAGAGCCTTGGATCCATTCTGTTCACATATTATTTTTTTTTAACATATTAATACAATGCTGAATCATTATTTTAGGTGTGTTATAAACTCACCGTTGCAAGTAATCCCGTCGCCAGAGTATCCACTATTACAAGCACATGTAAAGGACCCGGCCGTATTTGTACAGGCAGCATTTGCGTGACAATTACCAGTGTCTTCAGTACACTCATCAACATCTGAATGGAATACACAAACAAGACAGTTAAACAGTGTAGTATAGCTTTTTAAAAGTAACTTAAATTGTCAGAACTACACACTTATTCATTAGTTGTTATCCATTTATATATTTTAATGTCTGTTCATTCATGAGATAGAGGATTCCGAGACTAATTTGATAGCACGACATAATCTGAACCCGAAGATAATGAGTTCGAACATCGCCGTATTTCTCAATGTGTTTTAGGCTTGACACGTATACGAGCCTTGTTGTAATTTATTCAATAGTCGTCAGATAAAATCTGTCTGTCTGTCTGTCTGTCTGTGTGTGTGTGTGTGTGTGTCTCTCTCTCTCTCTCTCTCTTTCGCTGGATTGGCTCGAAATAAAATAACATATTAATACAATGCTGAATCATTATTTTAGGTGTGTTATAAACTCACCGGTGCAAGTAATCCCGTCGCCAGTGTATCCACTATTACAAGCACATGTAAAGGACGCGGCCGTATTTGTACAGGCAGCATTTGCGTGACAATTATCAGTGTCTACAGTACACTCATCAACATCTGAATGGAATACACAAACAAGACAGTTCAACAGTGTGGTATTGCGTTTTAATAAGCCGTTTATAGGTTTTTAAAAGCAACTTAAATTGTCAGAACTACACACTTATTCATTAGTTCTTATCCATTTATATATTTTAATGTCTGTTCATTCATGATATAGAGGATTCCGTGACTAATTTGATAGCACGACATAATCTGAACCCGAAGATAATGAGTTCGAACATCTCCGTATTTAGGCATGACACGTATACGAGCCTTGTTGTAATTTATTCAATAGTCGTCAGACGAAGACTCTCTGTAAAGACTCTCTGTCTGTCTGTCTGTCTGTCTGTCTGCCTGTCTCGCTCTCTCTCTCTCTTTCGCTGGATTGGCTCGAAATAAAATAACATATTAAGACAATGCTGAATCATTATTGTAGGTGTGTTATAAACTCACCGGTGCAAGTAATCTCGTCGCCAGTGTATCCACTATTACAAGCACATGTAAAGGACCCGGCCGTATTTGTACAGGCAGCATTTGCGTGACAATTATTAGTGTCTTCAGTACACTCATCAACATCTGAATATAATACACAAACAAGACAGTTAAACAGTGTAGTATTACGTTTTAATAAGCCGTTTATAGCTTTTTAAAAGTAACTTAAATTGTCAGAACTACACATGTATTCATTAGTTCTTATCCATTTATATATTTTAATGTCTGTTCATTCATGAGATAGAGGATTCCGTGACTAATTTGATAGCACGACATAATCTGAACCCATAGATAATGAGTTCGAACATCTCCGTATTTCTCAATGTGTTTTAGGCATGACCCGTATACGAGCCTGGTTGTAATATATTCAATAGTCGTCAGATAAAGACTGTCTGTCTGTCTGTCTGTCTGTCTGTCTCTCTCTCTCTCTCTCTCTCTCTCTCTCTCTCTCTCTCTCTCTCTTTCGCTGGATTGATTCGAAATAAAATAACATATTAAGACAATGCTGAACCATTATTTTAGGTGTGTTATAAACTCACCGGTGCAAGTAATCCCGTCGCCAGAGTAACCACTATTACATGCACGTGTAAAGGACCCGGCCGTATTTGTACAGGCAGCATCTGCATAAAAGTTATCAGTGTCTTCAGTACACTCAGCAACATCTGAATAGAATACACAAACAAGACAGTTAAACATTGTAGTGTTACGTTTTAATAAGCCGTTTATAGCTTTTTAAAAGTAACTTAAATTGTCAGAACTACACACGTATTCATTAGTTCTTATCCATTTATATATTTTAATGTCTGTTCATTCATGAGATAGAGGATTCCGAGACTAATTTGATAGCACGACATAATCTGAACCCATAGATAATGAGTTCGAACATCTCCGTATTTCTCAATGTGTTTTAGGCATGACACGTATACGAGCCTGGTTGTAATATATTCAATAGTCGTCAGATAAAGTCTGTCCGTCTGTCTGTCTGTCTGTCTGTCTCTCTCTCTCTCTCTCTCTCTCTCTCTCTCTCTCTTTCGCTGGATTGATTCGAAATAAAATAACATATTAAGACAATGCTGAACCATTATTTTAGGTGTGTTATAAACTCACCGGTGCAAGTAATCCCGTCGCCAGAGTATCCACTATTACATGCACATGTAAAGGACCCGGCCGTATTTGTACAGGCAGCATCTGCATGACAGTTATCAGTGTCTTCAGTACACTCATCAACATCTGAATAGAATACACAAACAAGACAGTTAAACATTGTAGTGTTACGTTTTAATAAGCCGTTTATAGCTTTTTAAAAGTAACTTAAATTGTCAGAACTACACACGTATTCATTAGTTCTTATCCATTTATATATTTTAATGTCTGTTCATTCATGAGATAGAGGATTCCGAGACTAATTTGATAGCACGACATAATCTGAACCCATAGATAATGAGTTCGAACATCTCCGTATTTCTCAATGTGTTTTAGGCATGACACGTATACGAGCCTGGTTGTAATATATTCAATAGTCGTCAGATAAAGTCTGTCCGTCTGTCTGTCTGTCTGTCTGTCTGTCTCTCTCTCTCTCTCTCTCTCTCTCTCTCTCTCTCGCCCTCTCTCTTTCGCTGGATTGATTCGAAATAAAATAACATATTAAGACAATGCTGAACCATTATTTTAGGTGTGTTATAAACTCACCGGTGCAAGTAATCCCGTCGCCAGAGTATCCACTATTACATGCACATGTAAAGGACCCGGCCGTATTTGTACAGGCAGCATCTGCATGACAGTTATCAGTGTCTTCAGTACACTCATCAACATCTGAATAGAATACACAAACAAGACAGTTAAACATTGTAGTATTACGTTTTAATAAGCCGTTTATATTTTTTTAAAAGTAACTTAAATTGTCAGAACTACACACTTATTCATTAGTTCTTAACCATTAATATATTTTAATGTCTGTTCATTCATGAGATAGAGGATTCCGTGACTATTTGATAGCACGACATAATCTGAACCGATAGATAATGAGTTCGAACATCTCCGTATTTCTCAATGTGTTCTAGGCATGACACGTATACGAGCTATGTTGTAATTTCTGTCTGTCTGTCTGCCTGTCTCGCTCTCTCTCTCTCTTTCGCTTGATTGGCTCGAAATAAAATAACATATTAAGACAATTCTGAATCATTATTTTAGGTGTGTTATAAACTCACCGGTGCAAGTAATCCCGTCGCCAGTGTATCCACTATTACAAGCACATGTAAAGGACCCGGCCGTATTTGTACAGGCAGCATTTGCGTGACAATTACCAGTGTCTTCAGTACACTCATCAACATCTGAATGGAATACACAAACAAGACAGTTAAACAGTGTAGTATTACGTTTTAATAAGCCGTTTATAGCTTTTTAAAGGTAACTTAAATTGTCAGAACTACACACTTATTCATTAGTTCTTATCCATTTATATATTTTAATGTCTGTTCATTCATGTGATAGAGGATTCCGTGGCTAATTTGATAGCACGACATAATCTGAACCCATAGATATTTCTCAATGTATTTTAGGCATGACACGTATACGAGCCTTGTTTTAATTTATTCTATAGTCGTCATATAAAGACTGTCTGTCTGTCTGTCTGTCTGTCTCTCTCTCTCTGTCTCTCTCTCTCTCTCTCTTTCGCCTAAGTGGCTCGAAATAAAATAACAACAAGTAATGATAGGGTCTTTTAAAATTCTATGTATTTATTGGACATAAATACATAGGATCTGCTAATATTTATAACACGGTCATCTGACGTGTTATACTTATTTTGTCAAATATATGATGCCTAGTTTGTTAGCGGGTATGGCCTTATTGATGGAGAGGCCTATTATTGGTATGGCAATTGGGTAAAAGTGAGTTTTTTTGTTCATATAACCTGTTTTAAAACCCTAGCGGCCTTTTTCAATTGACCGTTTCAAGTCGGTAGCTGTATTGTTAACCGTTGTATGTGTGTGCTATCACATACATTACTCTTTTATATCCGGTTAGACTTTGGTATCTACATTTACGAATATATTTACTCTTACTTCCTTAAAAATAGATATTTAAATGTGAAGTCAGCATTAATCAATTGTATCATTACTATATATTTGCATTCAGTATTTAACGACTATGTATATGTTCGTGTCTTATTTGTCTTACCTTATCAAGAAAGTATGAAAGGAGAAATTTGGAAATCGCCGAACACGATAAGTACATAAATATTGCAGTCTCGGTTTGACTGAGACTGTTCATGAACGGTAGTGAAAACTTCTTACTATCGTTCACGCCCTTTAGCCCCGGGGTGAGCAGAACTCAATATCTACAATGTATATAGCACAAAGATTTCAGTCGTTCCGAAGATGGTATGCATATGACGGTGAACATAGAACCTTAAATGAATTATTTCACACCATTCCATGGCCAGCGGCGTCTGGTACCAGTTTCTAACAAAACGCTTGCCCCTTAACAAGAAAACAATGGGCGAAATAAACAAAATGGAATTTAGTTGGGAGCAGCGGTTATGAAGCATGCGTATCACAGGTAACAATCAAAACCCTAAATTAAAAAGCAGGCAACATATCCTAAGGGTGAAAAACAATACTCAGAACCTTTAAAGGCTGGAGTAGTGGAACCACCTATTCAAAATTGAAGTAGAAAACAAAGGTATTTCAGAATGTACCACCGACATCTGTAAATATCGGGCTCAGCGATCTCTAAAGATCGGAATGAATAACAGTCCTGACTGCAAGCACGTGAAGACGTTTTACCGCCGCCGCACTGCACAAGCTGTCGTACGTATGAAAGGAGAAATTTGGAAATCGCAGAACACGATTGAGACTGTTCATGAACGGTAGTACTACTTGCTACCGTTCACGCCCTCTAGCCCCGGGTTGAGCAGAACTCAATATTTAAAATGTCTGTAGTACAATAATTTCAAAATGGTATGCATATGACGGTGAACATGGACCCTTCAATGAGGTATTTTCACACATAAATGATCATGTATACATAATATAAAAACAAAAAACTACAAAGCCACACAATAAGTACTCAGTGACTTGGCAGATGCCAGAGCAGGAAGGGAACAAACCGTTAAGTGTACGACAAGACAAGGTTAAAGACAAACATCAAACGCTACCATCCTATAAGCATTTAGGGAGACGACAACAAATGGTCCACACTCTGTCCGGTCATCGCAAAATCAAAGAGGAATGCAAAGTGACGAACTGTAAATGACTCAAACACTAAACATGCATTGCGTTGCAAAACGATAGGGTCATAACCTATTTTGATGAACCTTTAACAAGATTAATAAAGATTGTATGAAAGTTATTATGATCAAGGATGCTATGAGTTTGTAAATCACATCACCATAGAGGTCAGGTTGTGATAGTCCTTGTCACAGAATAGTTCTTAAATTACTTTTATTTTCTAAAAAAAATCAGTGGTACGAAAATAACATGTTGCAAAAATGTTTTTCGAAGTTTATGGTAATATGCTATTTAGTCATGATTCAGCCCTGATCGAGAATGGCTGGATCACCCATCGTCATAACGGCTAGACGAATGTGAATTCTAGCTTCGGAATACCTTTCCGAATCCTTTCTACTACATCCATCTATCTGTTAGATATAGACATAAAACGCGAGGCGTATACTTTATTTTAGAACTACAGTACCCAGTTTCCTTGCGGATCACCCAACGTTTTACATCAAGTAATTACAAAAAGAAGGCATACATAAGATTTCTTTTCTTTTCTTTACTTGTCAAAATAAGTACCCACGTAAAAATATGTCAGAAATATTCTCATTGTTTTGTGTATTTCACGCTTGATTAGATACGATTGAACTGCAAAATAACTAGTTTAAATCGTTTACTCGGACATTTTAAAGCTTTCAAGTCAATGTATCTTCTTAGAAATAAATGTTAACACTTATATAGCTGAATACATATGATTTTGTTAAGTACTTCGAATTGGTGCAGGCTGATTTTCCTTGTTCTAAAATATGTCAACTAAACTTGTTTTGACATCATGCTTAACTAGAATTACCACTACAAATGCGTTTGTTAACTAGAATTACCACTACAAATGCGTTTGTTAACTAGAATTACCACTACAAATGCGTTTGTTAACTAGAATTACCACTACAAATGCGTTTGTTAACTAGAATTACCACTACAAATGCGTTTGTTAACTAGAATTACCACTACAAATGCGTTTGTTAACTAGAATTACCACTACAAATGCGTGTGTTAACTAGAATTACCACTACAAATGCGTTTGTTAACTAGAATTACCACTACAAATGCGTTTGTTAACTAGAATTACCACTACAAATGCGTTTGTTAACTAGAATTACCACTACAAATGCGTTTGTTAACTAGAATTAC
This sequence comes from Cyrtodaria siliqua, assembly GCA_037043455.1. NCBI lineage: Eukaryota > Metazoa > Mollusca > Bivalvia > Adapedonta > Hiatellidae > Cyrtodaria > Cyrtodaria siliqua. Next base: position 99,043 of record JAWPHD010001217.1, read on the forward strand.
CACTACAAATGCGTTTGTTAACTAGAATTACCACTACAAATGCGTTTGTTAACTAGCATTACCACTACAAATGCGTTTGTTAACTAGAATTACCACTACAAATGCGTTTGTTAACTAGAATTACCACTACAAATGCGTTCGCAAAATATATTTTCGAAGTATTTAATTTTAACGCTGAATTACATTTCCTCAAAATAAGATTCTCCATGTTTTAGTCTATTATTGACGGAACATCTGCAATAAATTCGTAAACATTTATGCTTTTTTAAGAAGTGTATATCTTTAAGCAGACTTCGTTTCATGTGATGTGTTTTATCAGCACATTTCATGTTTTCATATAACGGGAGAGTAACAATTTATTTAAACTAAGAAATTCAGTTAAGATACAAAAGTGAGAAATTAGGAATTGTGTTCAGTTTATATTTTCAAAATGATTTAAATATTGTTAAAATCATTATGGTGATATATGTTTGAGAATACATATTGTTTAAACCAGTGTTTAGAGTCACTAGGATGTTTTTAAATGTTTTTTGCATCACTTTCTTTTAGTCTTTAAACAAAACACACACATTCAATAAATATTGTCCCAGAAATTGGGGAAAATAACCAATAGGATGTTCTTTTGTGTGAAAACAATGACGATAAAGGTCCCACTACTGAAAAAAAATCCACAGTTGTTTACATTATTTATACGTAATACGATATTGTATCCAAATAGGGTAAAGCATACTTTTCGGCAATGGGAAATGAGGCCGAATTTTGGCTTCCAAAACGGTCTAAAAGGAATCGAAGTATTGCTAGTTAAGTCATACAAAACCACAAATGAAGGCGGATGCATCATATTTTTGAAAAAATTTCGGGCGTCTTGGCATTACTCTGTAAACGTAAACATTTAAAAAAACACACAATGTTTTCAAGACCGGTATTTTGTGTTTCCTATATGACATTTGATGAATGGTGGTCCATTTTCAGAACATTTTAGTAGTTAAATGAAACTTAGTGGAGTGCGTCTGGTGGTGGGGCCATCAGGTCTGACGTTTTCAACCAATACGTTCTGAAACTATCACGTCGCATGTGTGTTATGTGATAACTGGAATATTACATTCGTGACTGTGTATTATTGACTTTAATATAACTCGTGGGATAAAGAAATAGATATAATTGTATCCAACTCGTCTATTTAACTTAATTCTCTACAGTCACTCACGAGTCATTACCACAGCATTACTGTGCCTGTGGCGATTATTACGATGGGTGCCGAGCGGTTAGCATGATTGCATCTTGGTACAGAAGTCCCTGGTTCCACTTCCTTAGATCTATATCTTATTCGGACAGGATAGTGGAAGTAACTGTAACAGTATGCCATATTTCATAGTGATGTAAAGCCGTTGGTCTTCCGTGCAGGAAGAGACATTCCATGTGCACGTTAACGTCTGCGTTAATCATAAACATCCTGAAGGTAAACCCATCCTCAGACACGAAGCTGCCGGGATAATAAAAATTGTGTGTAGAGCGGAATCGGAAGCAAGACAGAAAGAAAAAAGTATTGGAAAAATAAGAAAGGTAGAAAAAATCTTTAGGAAAGGCAGAAAACCCTGAAAAGATACCTTCTAGTCTGAACCAGTAGCAGCCGCTGGGATCTGTAAAAACGTTTACTCACTAATTGTTACGTGAGGACATACGATGACAATGCAAGTCAATGACGTCTTGTCATTTTATTATATTTACCGTTTTTGGAAATTACTAAGGCTGTTTGGTTTTGGAACGAATGAAATCGGGATTACCTCGTCGATTTCCGTCAATCGGTATCAATTTGAATGATCCAAATACGGAAATCTGCGAAGAGTTATGCGTTTACGAAAAACGGGATGACGGTCATTTTGGTAAACAAGAAAAAAATCTTGCTCGGTGTGTATATCGACCTGCGTTTCAAATACCATTTCTACTCTTTATGTTTCTTTTGCAATTTTTTTATTTTTACATTGTTACGGCAATTTTCATTTTTCCGTTTACGATAATAGAATACTTCGTTTTTAATCGCGTTATTTTTTCAGATTGTCAACATATTGGATAAATTCAGTTTGCTTGATTCTTGCAAGCGATACCATAGATTCGCGACGGACGCGAGCTGTACTCTCTATCAGTAATCACTTTGTTCTTTTGTATCATAATTTTTATTTCTAGGAAATGATTGACTCTACACCAAAGAGGAACACTTTTTTGGCGTCTTTTTGAAGAGTGGAGGTATAAATTGTAAACGCAGATGGTGCAAACTGAAAACAAATATACTCGTAGTCATGGCCCATCGATCACAATGCCAAGTATGCATACAGGATTTGTTGTCTTGGAGAAACACGTATTTCACCTATAATGTTATAACATATTTCTACATAAATATGGGGGCGAAAAAACGAAAACATGAAAATTATGTCGAAAACATAATAATTTCACGGTTGGCAGAACATTTGGTTGCGTGGTTTCATGGACGAAAGAACAACAATTTGAAACTTTCACTGCGAAAGAACGAAACTTTACCGCGAAAGAACTTTCATATGTTTGCCCATGAAAACGAGTATGAGGTAAAACGCGCAACTTTAAAATTCGAATTTTCATTATTTTGACATCAAAACCAGGAAACTATGCATTTCGAGTTGTTCGAGTTGTTGTACTTTTGCACAGAAAAAACAAAATAAAGTGGCGATAACGGCCACAACACATACCTCTTTTCAGTGCTATGTTTCCATCATCCGGGTCAGTCATAATTTGGGATTGGTCATTAGTTAGACCGCATTCTCCCGTCTGTCTGTTGTAATTTGCTCCGACACACCTGTAAGGTATAACTTGCGACTGGCACGCGCTAGCACATCCGATGACAGACAGTCCTTTATATACCTCAGAGACATTAGAAAATTGTTTCCCGCTAGATCGTGTAAAGTGTTCATTCCGTACAATAGCTTGAGCATATTGGAAATATGAACTTCCCACAAACTGAACAAACGTAATTAAAAACACGTCACAACGCATGGTTTTATATTGTCCGTTTGTTACTTTTAACAGTTATTTTATGCAAAATCAACATTTAACGAAATTTATTTATAAATCTTGCAGTCCTACCATCGGCCGTCGCAAGGCATTCTATCCTAGTAAATAAATCACGTAACAATACGACTGATGGCGTTGATGTTACATTTGTAATGAGTTCTAATACGGTGAAATAACAGATGGGAGTATATACCTGTCTATTTGAAATAAATTGGATTGTATAATGATATGTATGGCAATAACCAATCACATGTTCGTTATGCAAGGTTCCACAGAGGGCGCTATTCATGATTGACAGGTTAAATTGACGTGTATTAATCTGACGTGTTATATTGGCCAACACATTTGCATCACACTGATTTACGATAAAGTAGGTAAACTAAGAGATTTCGATGATTATATTATTGATTTGTATCTGACTGCAATAAATACTGAAAAGTGGATCCCTTGGAAGCAACACTCACAAGCAAGAGATAGCAGACTAGGTTTTATTGAATCTGTTCATTAGAGGTAATGATGAGTGCAATACCTCTCACGCCTCCTAGCACCGGCTAAAGCGATATTCTATTTTAAAGCCATACATATTGGACACTTCTATGACACTCCGAGCAGTCAGTGGTTGAGCAGTTTGGAACTTCCTGTAACCGCGAAATTCACAGTTTCTAAAAATCCGATTACGCACCGAGTTCAAAGAAAAATTTGGAGCGATGAATCATTTGCTTTCATTTGCATATTTATTAAACATTTGTAGTATTTATGTAATGGTTATAGTAGCTCTACTGACCCAAGGCTTAACGGATGGTTGTCCGTCCTCCGCCCGCCCGTCGTCCGACTGTTTACTAAAGACGAAATGGCCTTCATGCGATATTTACAAAAACAAAAATCCAGATTGTTGATATGACCTAAAACTTGGTGAAGATTGAATACTATCTAAATCAAATTAGTAACACCAGAAATATGTCTCCTTTATTAGTCAAACAATTATGCTATCATTGTCCTCATTAATACGATAGGGTCTTCATTCTTTTAATCTAGACACTATTGTTGATTTTAATGAATGCTCTTACACATTATAGTTATAAACCTTGACTTATCTAGATTTGCTTTATTTATTTTTCATTTTAGTCCAGTTACTGCTCTAGCACATTAATTAGCCCTAAGACTCGGTCAGATTGTTGATCTTAATAAAAACCTTAGAAACTTTGAAATGAACTAGATAAACTATTCAACAGCAGAGTTATGACCCTTGATTTATCGAGGTTTCATATTTTGTAATATGATTTTTTTAAATCTCTGGGTACTTAATTGTCTAGGACAATTTTTGTTTTCAAAATTTGGTCAGTTTGTTTATATCAGCTTGAAAACATTCAATAAACAGGACATTTGTTCAGAATCAGGAGATTTGTGACCCTTTATTGAATGACAATTGACATGTTTTGTTTTGTTAACACTGCATGTATTTGTATTGCCACCACCCCGCACATTCCCCACCTGCTTTCACGACAACCTCTCCCCAACTCTTTTTTCAATATTGCTTGTTAAGTCATCTCGGCCATAGAAGAACGCGTAGAGGGGGAAAAAAGCTATTAATGTTAGACTAGAAACAGCAGAAGTATTTCCCTTAACTGAAACAAATTGCTAAACTTTGCTTATTTAATAGTTTAGCTGCTTCATTTTTCACCTGATGTTTGTAAAGTGTCATCAAATGTTAATATCAATAAAGCTCGGGTAACTTTGAAATCAAACCATACATGTATCCTACTCACTCCCCATGAGACACTATGCCCGCCTCCTCGCCGCTTCCCGTTTTTTATGGAAAGATATTATTGTATGAAATTATCGTGGTCATAAAAGAAGGCGTGGACAAATTCAAATCTTAGCCATGTTGGAATAGACAAAGCAGAAGTATGACCCTTGGAGTATTTAATAAATGCTAAGCTTTGCTTTGTTAACACTATAGCTGCTTGCATACATAATTTGATATTTGATATTTCAGTAAAAGTTAGGAATATCAGCCATACATAGCAACCAATACAAGACACCTCCGCGTCATTTGTTAGAGAGCATACAATTTGTTTTTGCATTGATACCACCAAATCTAGGAGTAGATGTTTATCAATGAGATACACATCATTAACATTAATTATGAACACCATACAACAATGATTATAAACATCATACAACAATAATTTAAATGAGCGATAAAGCCCCTTTTGGGCCTCTTGCTACACCCCAAGATGGAAGTTATATGATAAAATGCGGTTAATTGGTAATAAACGAATTATGAAAACACATTCAAGTTTCAAAAACCGTTGTAATTTGGGATGTTTCAAATGTCATTTGCAGGGTTATTGGTTATGCATAACTCGGATATCACTGAAAATAGAAGTATACATAAATCTTTGGCCGGAGTCTGGTAAGCAGTCTAGACGCTTATAGTTTGCAAGTTAAACAAATTTTTCGTTTATTCACATCTCGACAGTGTCTACTTTTAGCAGTGAGCGCAATTCTCAGTTTTATTGCGCTGCCATAATGGAATACCACGCCGTAGAAACATAGCATAATACCCCACACTATCACTGACACCGGTCGAACAGTCCTAATATAGCATTTTGTCTTGATTGGTTTTTAGATGGTAACACTACATATGTCCACGCTGAACGTCAATCAAGTATTTGGTCAAACCCGGCCGGGGATCAAACACACGGCCTCCTGTATGCCAGACAGATACTCTATCACAACGTCACCGCAATGGGCCGTCATGAACGTTAGCTAATTAGTTTTACCGTGTTTCAAGAAAAATCAATTATTGCCAGGTATTACGAGGAGGATATGAAAACTGTTTATTTCAAATCTGATTTATAAATATATATAAGCCTGATTTGCACTGGCTATAGAGATCATAATGAATTGTTAATGGTCTCTGGTGCAAAGATCGTACTTCTTAGCGATTCAAATGACTCAATACGGTTATTGATCGAGATTCTGTCATTTAAACACGTACGGATGTAGCGCGATAGGTCACATGACGATCTATGTGGTATCTCCCTGGGCCATATATGCGATAGGTCAAAGGGCCATCTATGCGATAGGTCACTGGACCATCTATGTGTTAGGTCACTAGGTCATCTATGCGGTAGGTCACTGGACTATCTATGCGATAGGTCAAAGGGTCATCTATATGATACCCATTTTTGTTGTGTATTCATTATATATATATACATTCTGAAAAGGGTATCCATCAGACGCAGCAAGCACACGAAAGAGAGAAAAAGTAGCATACTCGGTTTTACTGAGTCTGATCATCATGTTCATGAGACGTATATGTAAGGTGTAAATCCTCTCACGGCACCTAGCATCGGCGTAAGCGGTATTCTATTTTAAAAAATAATATATAGTGTCCTATAGAAACCACATCGTCCGAACGCAATGGCATCGTAGTTCCGCACTGTACTGCAAACGAGGACTTGAAACTACAATGAAAGAGACAAAAACAACAGAAAGGGTGGTGAAGACAGGGTTACCGACTTGGAACGGTCAGTAGGCAAAAAGGCCTACTGGTTAGCTTGAATCGATTTTATATGCGCACAATCCTCGCTATTATCCTGTCTTCAGCACCCAAATAGAGAAGACAGTGTAAACAAAACTACATGGAACCATGGAACAAAAAAAAAAACAGAAAGGGTAGTGAAGACACTTTACCGACTTGGAACGGTCAGTAGGCAATAAGGCCGACTGGTTAGCTTGAATCGATTTTATATTCGCACAATCCTCGTTATTAGCCTGTCTAAAACGCCCAAATAGACAAGACAGTGTAAACAAAACTAAATCCCATCAAAAGGGAATCTCTAACAATAAAGTCCACATCCAGAGAAAGTAACTAAAGATACACATACAAAATAATAAACATCTCAGGATGTATCCAGAATCGTACTGAACAACCATAGTAGTTGCAGCTAAAGAGAAAACCAATCTAGGGTACGACCAGAAAATCCGAGGGACGAAAGATCATGCACTCACCTCCCTTAGTTGGGGTTTCAGTAGGTACAATGATAGAGTCCAAAGAGGTAGTCCAGTCATCGCACAAGTGAAAAGTGAAGCGTAATGACTGACTGTAGAGGGGTCAATCACTAAACATGCAGTGCGCTGTAAAACCAAAGGATTATATCCTTTTTTGACGAACTTCCTGATAAAATTTGTAAAGCGTTCAGGAAACCCGTCAGACCCCTTTAACTTTCGAAGCTTATAGACCACATCCCCATAAAATGGGGGTTGTGATATGCCTTGTCGCAGAAGTGTTTTAAGGTTGGTGTACTTTTCCAGCCACACATATATACATATATATATATACACCCACAAGCCGGCCTTTGCGAGGTACTCGTTATAGGACCTTCTTGTTGGAAATGCCCCGGTGTTTATATAGTCGTACACATATACAAATTGCTATTAATACATTTTCCTTTTCTTCAAGGGTATATATACAATTGTATCAACAACTAACTTTATGAACAGAAACGTATTCATATGTAAAAGGTAACAAATAATAATGCAGCAGTGAATGTTGCTGATTGCTCTCATCTTAAATATGCCGAGAACGTGAAGGAACCATTACGTTGAATCCCCAACATGTGTATGTACATATAAATATATTAATATCCACTGTAGGGAAAGTGCGAATCGTGTTTGAGTTTGTAGATATCAACACGCTAGTTTGTAGACAGATATATGATGGATTGTAGATGTGGAAACTCATATTTGGCAAATAATTGTGATTTTACAAACGTATTCTCCATAAAACAGTACAGTATCTGTCTATCTGTGTTACATTTACACAATGTGCGTGACTCTCAGGTGACCACATCGAGTTTACAACGTGGAAGTCTGTATTTTATATTATCAGACGGTTTATATGGTAAGAACTTGTATATAAGAACGTTACTGCCTCATATTTCATCAAACTACATTTGCTGGATTAGTTTAATTGTATTTCAATAAAAACCATTTGCTGGATTAGTTTAATTGTATTTCAATATATCTGGACTTCAAAAACTACATTTAAACCAAAAGAAAATATATATTTTGTCTTGATTGTTTGTTAGATGGTACTCATATTAAGTGAAGTAGTTGGTAAGCTCTAGTTTTACGATGTAGAACATAGCTTCTTATAGCTAGTGTATTTTTTTTAAATCGTAATATTGCGTTTAGCTCATCGTCTTATTTCTAAGTCACGGTTGGTAAAATATAATGTTTTATGATTTTTATAACATCTTAACGAGAGTTTTATGGATATAATTTTTCGCGCGACCGCATGCCTGTTCCTTATCCCGGTTCCTTCCGGTGACTGATTTAGTGTGTTAAGTTCAACCGTTTGCCTATATACTTCATATTTCATAGAAATATATCAACTACACAAGTAACGGTCACTCTGTATCAATTGTTTGAAACAGTTTTTAGCTCGAGTATTCGAAGAATATTGAGAGATATCTACTCACCACGGCGTCGCGTCAGTTGTTGCGTTGGCGTCGCGTCGACGTCCCAGCTCACCTAAAGTTTTTTGCACTAGATTTATAACTTCAACACTACTGAAGCTATATGCATAAAATTTATAATATGTTTACCATCAGATATGCCACCTTATCCAACAATCCCCATAACTCTTCCTTGCATTTTGACAACGTTATGGCACTTTGATTGTCATGTCTTTACCTTAAAGTTTTTGTGCAATTGTTTATAACTTTAACACTACTGAAGTTACTGCATTAAAACTTTATACTAATGTGTCACATCAATTCTGCATCTTATCCTACAATCTCCATAACCCTTCTTCCATTTTGACAAATTATGGCGCTGAATTGGTACAAATGTAATTTCATAAGAGTATTTATTGGAAAAAACACTTCAAAATCTTCTTCCCCGAAACAAAAAGGGCTGCAGCTTAGATATGTATATGTAGCATCGTATTGTAATCTCTACCAAATTAGCTCAAAGGTGGACCCTGGGTCAGAATTAGACCCACCCTAGGTCAAAAGAGGTGAAACATGAGGGTGTGGGTGGGCCCCCTGAGTCATAACTTAGTAACCATTGAGATCCCACCCCTATAACCTATATTACTGGACATGAACAGACAGATACAACCATCAACCAGCATAGGCACCGGGTTGTTTTCCCACCTCTGGGGACATAGCCCCTCGGTCTCATAATACTTGGAAACATGAGATCCCCACCCTATAACCATATATTACAGGACATGAAACAGAAGATACAACCATCCAACCAGCATAGGCACCGGGTTGTTTCCCCACCCCTGGGGACATAGCCCTCGGTCATAACTTGGAAACCATTGACATCCCCACCCTATAACCATATATACACTTACTGGGCATGAACAGACGGATATAACCACCCAACTAGCACAGACCCCGGTATCCTTTCCCACTCCTTGGACATAGCCCCTCGGTCATAACTTGGAACCATTGAGATACCCACCCTAACCATATACACTTACTGGGCATCAACAGACGGATACAGCCACCAAACCAGCATAGACCCCGGACTCCTTCCCCACCATGGTGACATAGCCCTGGCTCATAACTTGTAAACCGTTAAGATCCCACCCTATAACATATGTACACTTACTGGCATGAACAGATGGATATAACCACCCAACCAGCATAGACCCCGGGCTCCTTCCCCTCCCTGGAACAAAGCCCCTCGGTCATAACTTGAAACCATTGAGATCCACACCCTATAATCATATATAGGCAAGAACAGAAAGATACAACCATCCAACCAGGATAGATCCCGGACTCCTTCACCACCCGTGGTGAAATAGCCCCTGGGTCATAACTTGTAAACCGTTGAGATCCATACCATATAATCATATATACACTTACTGGGCATTAACAGACGGATACAACCATCCAGCCAGCGTAGACCCTAGGCTTCTTCCCCACCTTTTAGGACCTAGCTCCTGGTCAAACTTCATAAATAATTTGATATTTTTAGCTCGACTGTTCGAAGGATATTATAGGGTCTATAGGTCAAAGTTTATGGTCACAAATTGCATTTATGTGTTGATAAGGTTAATGATTACGTCCGCATTTCTTAACATATAAATAACTTCAATATTTTTTATCCAATCATCATCAAACTTATTCTAAATGGGATGATGATCGTATATATTGAGTTCAAGATCATTGGATGAAAGGTCAAGGTCACAAAGGGGTCAAAGGTCAAATGCATTTACATATATTTTTAACATATTTTCTTTAAAACTATAAAATGTGTTATGTATCTTTTGAAAGGGATATTATGAAATTACCTCCGTGTCATCATAGAAAAATAGTGTCCCTTGATTTAATGAAAATTCCAGTGTTTTCCTTCTTCTGACACATCCAGCTGGTTACTGACAAATGTGTTTCCTGCATTGGTTAAATGTTTGAACATGTAGCATAATTAATGTGTAAGCAGTTAAATTACATACAAACAACTAATCGTTTAAACCCTTCACAATCAGTACGACTTTTGCAAGTGACTTGAATTGACCACGGGATCCGTGTATAAATGAGTGCGCCCCTTTGTTCCTGTTGTTATCTCGTTTTTCAATGAGAATGGTCAATGTGTGTGAGGCACCTTCATTATGTTACATATCAAATACGGATGTTAAACATATCTTGATAAATGTCATGATCTCAAAACGTATAGATTATTTTCAATGATATATTGTTTTAACTTTTTTTAAATCAGCATTTGGTTGAGATCAATAAAACCTCAGTTGGCAGGGCCAAATTAATCATTATTATAACTATCATTATCTAATAGTAGAATACACCCAATGGAACTGAAAAGTGAATATCATGGTTTGATTTGAGAACAATATATACTGAGCAAAATAAAATGTCATTTCCATAAACAATACGAAGCCGTGTATGTTCAGGGGCAATGATAAAGAGACATAGATATGACCAATGATAATGTTACAAAGTCATTGTAAACAAAGCCGGTGAGAGAATATAAAAGAAAATATGATGGGAACATACTTTTTTAGGTTATCGAAAATCGTTGTCATTTGAATAAAACGGGAGGTAATTTTAAAATGACGAAATTTGGAACGTTTGTGTTTGAGAATAACAGTCGTTTGTGAACACGTTTCAGCGGGTTTTAAAGAATAACAGAACGGGCACGTCTTGTCAATTCCAAACATTAAACTTGTTTAATGCAATACATTTGTTTAATGAAATTAGTTGTTTTTACTAAAGGGAGGTAATTCTGATACTTCGCTTAGAAAATAATAAAATAAAACCATTTTTTGAAAATCGCATCCTTACCTAGAATTTCTAAAAGCTTCAAACAATTATATCGATTTTAATATGTTTAATCTTATATCCCTTAAAAGTTGTGTTAAGCTTTATTTGATCAGTAAATTTAAAAAATCAATCTCATCTCCATTAGTGGTATTCTTTGATCCACCATTCCCCATTCCAACCCATGTTGACCTAAGCTGCTGCTGAAAATGTTTAGAATCCCAAGTGAACTAACGGCAAAAGATTGGGGAAAATAATCGTAAACCCCAAAAAGGCAAGTTTTCACTTAAATGATGAGTTACTATTCTATTTCAGGGTGTTATCAGTAGTTATGCACTGCAGGAATATTGCATAATTACAGATTACCCTATACATATGTGTTATTTGTATAACCCAGTTATAGTTGCAAACATAAAAAATAATTGCCTCCTTTCTATTTCAAAATATGTTTCACAACATCTGGTATAAAACTTTGTTCGAATTTAGTCATTTTCGAGATGTTTGCGTTTAATTTCGAGGGTTCAAACCATCCCTACGTATGTAGTACCTCATAAACTTATGTATAGAAGAAGAAGACCGACAAGATGCGACACACGCAGAATTTGCAATAACCTCAGTTTTGGGGTGAAACAGTTAGATACTGAACACAAATTGAAACATACCCACTGTTATTGCTGGTATTTCCATAGGCCGGGTTTTGAGTGAGTATAAGCGCTTTTAAACAGTACTCTTAAGGTAACAGCTGGTAATACCCTAACCCTGTGCAATACGACCATACAGCAGCCATTTTATTTCACCTGAACGTTTGCATTAGTTGATGGTTAGATGAATATTTGCCGATTGTTTTCGAAAATTAATATAATTGACTAAATCATACCAAAAAAAACAACAGTCGGTGGTGTAAAATGAACCCTAAATTTAATAAAAAATCTATATATAATATTCCATAAATATGCTAGTACATACTTGAAATAACCTCTGGTAATACATGAACCACTTGTGATACAGTCAAACAACAGCTGTTTTATGTCATTTAACAGTTTGTATTAGTTGATGGTATAGGCGAATATTTGTCGGCTATTGCAAATATTACTGAAGTTTACTAAACCATTACACAAAGCAGCAGTGAATGGAATAAAATGACCTCCCAATGTCATGCATAACATTGGATTTTAAGCAGTGTTGTCAAATGAAGCATATTGATACTTAAGCAGTATAATAAAGCCATTCGTCAATGGAAAATATCAAAAGAAATCTGGTTTGATAACGATATGCGCGTCATTTTAGTATTTAACATGTTAATAAGATATTCCATGACTGTGCTATTACATACTTAACGTAACCTCTGGTGATGTCCTAAGACATGTGATACAACCATACACCCGCTGATTTATGTCACCTGAAACTTTATATTATGTAATGGCATATGTGAATTTGCGGGATTTTATGAACATTAATTTAATGAATTCGACTAAACCATAACATAAAAAAATAACAGTGGGTGGTGTAAATTGACCCCTCACTCCTCTACCAATAACTGTGAATGTTAAACATTGTTCATTGACAAATGACGCATATAGATACTGAACAGTATAATGAAACATTGCTTTAATTAAAAAACATTAACATTATTCTGGTTTGATAAGGATATGTGAGTTATATTAGAATTTAACGTGTATATAAGACATTACATAAGTGTGCTAGTACATATTTAAATTACTCGCTGGTTATGAGATACAACAATACATTGTCAACCGATGTTTTAGTTCACATGACACGTTATATTATTTGATGAACTAGACGAATATGGATTTAATGAACATTAATGTAGTCGACTAAACCATAACACAAACCAACAGTGGGTGGGGTAAATAGATCCACCCACAATTCTATGCATAACCGTAAATTTAAGCAGTATTCATTGTCAAATGAAGTATATTGATACTTAACCACCTTAACGAATACAGAATATCTTTGTGATACAGGTTTTCAATACACACATATAGTTGCATACATGTGTTTATACATGTAGCAGTATTTTGACAGATGTTTGTATTGGCAGATAATCGACAGGCATGACATTGTATAATTATTAATGACATTTCCGTCAACATAGCCATACACATATGTAAAAAAAATAAATAGAGTTTCGATGGAGTGGGGTGGGGCAACATAGCTATATATGTGTAAGAATTGTCCAAAACCACACAGAAATACGTAAAAAAAAATAAATAAAAAAAATCCAGTTTTGAGTGGGGGGAGGGGGAGGCGGCGCAACATAGCAATGTGTAAGAATTGACCAAAACAACACAGAAATATGTAATAAAAAATAGTTATAATAATTGAGTTTTTAGTGAGGTTGGGGTTGGTTGTGGGGAAGAGGCGGGGGTGTGTGTGTGTGTGTGTGTGGGGGGGGGGTTGATGTTTGCAGTACAGTGCGGACCTATGATGCCATTTCATTCGGACGCTGTGGTTTCTATAGGACCCTATATATTATTTTGATTAAGATTGTTCATGAACGGTAGTGAAAAATGCTTGCTACCGTTTTCGCTCTCTAGGCCGGGTTGAGCATTAAAATAAGCCTTTCGATTTATTAATCCAGAATCATTTTGACTTTAAACCTAATTACATATAGTTAAATACAATTATGTTGATTGTTCACCTTTTTCGTTATTCTACCATGGGTTTGAATACATTACTGATGAAATATAATCAAATGTTAGTAATACATATCGTAAAAACAATTTGCCTTATAATATTCTTATAATTAATATTAATGATTAAACAAATGCAATGTTTATGTAGAAAATGTAAGTTTGACTAAACTAAATAGCCGTGAGTCCCCTTAAGATGGACTCATCACTTTCATCTTTCATCGATGTACTAACATCTACTTTCTTTATGCATATGGCGGATCCGTCGTCAAACGACACCTTCATCACATTCTCAAACCTATGAATAGCTACGATTCCCTCCATCTGATAACCCTGTAATTGTCGTAGAAAATCCGAGACACTGTCAGGGAGAAACCGTGACATTAGAATTGCAATCGTCAGGACACCGTGACAGATTGATACAATGGAATTGTTTTGCCGCATAACGACATAATAGGCAGTATTGACTTTTCGTTGCGCAACCGTGACTGGTTTTCGTCGAGAATCCATTTGCGCTGATACCAGATTTACCCCCGGTGAATCTACATACCCAAACTACATACACTGTCAACTACACACTCATCTTTAACCTGAGTAGACTATGGACTATGACAGCTGTTACCCTCATGTTTATGATGCTACATGTGTACATGTTTATTGACCCAGCTGCCATATTGTTTCTATTGACAGCACACATATAAATAGCTGATTCTAGTACTCTCTAAATTTCTAATTACATACTGAGATGTGTAGATTGTTACAGAAAAATCTTTTAATCTAGAATGTTCCGTGTTGGTATATAAAGCTGGCCTTCGTAAAACGTGTGGGCTTTCAGTATTAGTATTCAAAGTGGAGTATCTTGTTCATTGTTTTAATTGAGAATTTACAACATATTATATTCTGTGAATTAGAATATAGTGGGAGAGGATAACAAAAATGTTGGGCTCATCTACTGAGTTTGGATTATTGGATTATTTGGACATTTGAACAATAATGAATTAATAAACCAGGAAATATTTAAAATGAAATTGGATTAAAAGGACACTTGATAATCTTGATTAAAGGGACAATTACCAATATTGTTTTGACTTTATTCATTAATTGAATTTTAATGTTATGTATTTTCTGTATGTGCATATTTTTCATTTTTTATTTACATTGTAGTATTTGAATGAATTTGTGGATTATATTACACAAATAGTTGTTACTGGTTTTACTTCCTTTCTTGTTACATTTTACCAGTAGCAGAAATTTGGGGCTCGTCCAGGATAGAAACATTTTCGGACGCTTTTATTATGTATACATTTTTTTCGGAAAAAAAAAATTAAAATAATAAAAGTACAAAAGTACTCGTAAATTTGTAATGTTATAAAAAGTTAAACCGGCAGCAATCAAAATTGTGTTTGATCTTGTGAACAATTTGTTGATTCGCATACCCAGGAGGAATTTGACAAACTTAAAGAGGATGTTTTGCTCTTGCTTGCCGAAAAGTATGATTTATCATGCAGATATGCACTTTTCTGCATAATAAAGGGGTGACCTAAAAAAATATGCTTTATTAAGCACTGACCAATAAAGCAAATCAATGCGGAATCCCTCGGCGTTTATTTTACGTAATGTTATCTGACGTCATGCACGTAACGTTGCCTGACGTCATAAAACAAACAAAAAACAACAACATGGCGGCGTTCTCGATAAGCGTAACATTCTGAGAAATAGGTAATAATAGTAATTCATACAGAAAATGTGGATAATCTACATGATAAATAGAATATTATGTCAGTGCCTTTTACTATCAAGTTTATTAGGCTCGGCACGAAAATGAAGAGCCTCGCCATTCTTCGTTTTCTAAGCCGCGCCTAATAAACTTGATAGGACATAATATTCTCTATTTAACGCAAGTTAAATCTTCCATGAGCAAATATGATATTAAGAATATTTTGGTTAAATATCTGGTAGAAGAAGACATTTATGATGAAAGTGCATTAAATTGAAATTGAATTATAAAACAGAAAAATAAATTGAAATTAGAGAAAATGCAATTGCAAGAAAGAAAAACTAAATCTAAAATTATTCTTGTGTTTAATATTTTAAATGCAGATCTCTCCCTACCAAACATTTTCTTCTTTTCAACGTTTTGATGCTTAATCCACATATCTCAGTGCTTTACATAATGTGTAGTTTCAATCACATATAAGAAATGTGAGTTCATAGGAGAAACTGAAATGTGTGAAAACTAGAGATTTGTGTTTTTTTTTAACAATCATCCAACCTATGAGATAGGGCACAAAATTGGCGCAGAAAATCAGAAAAGTCCACGACATTAGCAAAATAAGTTTTGGTAGAATAAATATATTAATTATGTAAATATATGCCTGAATGAATGAATGAAAGAACGAACGAACAAACAAACGAACGTACGTCCGAACGAACGAACGATCAAACAAAACACAAACAAACAAATTAATAATTGAATGATTGAATGAATGAATGAATAAATGAATGAATGAATTAATTAATTAATGAATGAATACATGATGGAATGAATAAATGAATGAATGAATGAATGAATGAATGAATGAATGAATGAATGAATGAATGAATGAATGAACGAACGAATAAAAAGAACGCATTTCAAAATTGTATGTTTCTATAAAATACCCGTGACTGCTAGAGGTAGGGAGATATGACCTCATGTTCCTGATTTAACACGCTATATATAAAACCATGTGTCATGTGGATTCAGAGAAGATCTTTTGTAAGGACTGTTTTCATATATAGGTCTAAAAAAGCAAGTGAAATCTCTATACATGGGACTGAATAAGCTTGACGGTCCAGTACCTAGGAATCGTTTCTGGGCAAAAACTGTCTCAAAGTATGTCCCAAACGAAGATTTTGATGAAGGCATTACAGTTTATAGTATGTTTTTCTCCTGTATATGTGTGTGTGTGTTGTGGTGGTGGTGGAGGTGAGCAGAGGTGAGAAGCTGCGGGGGTGGAGGTTGTAAGAGGCGTCAACAGGTCCAATATACACAAAATTCATTTGCAGTGCCATTTTTCTAAAAAAAACAATTATTTTTTGTTTAAGCTTGACAAATATACAAGTATATTTCTTTGGAAGTACACGTATATCAAACAATTCCAGTGTTTCCACCCTAGAGATGTGCCGAGGTGGGGGTTGGGCTGGGTGTGTGAGTTGAGAGTTGGTGAGAGGTAAATTCGGTCAAATATCTATTTTTATTTCTCAGTAAAATGTAATGATTTTGTGAATATCAGTATAATTTGCTCCAGGGTCAACACGGGACTCTGGGATAGGGGTCGAACGTTCAAATACACAAATAAACTAAACATGTTTTATTCATTTACAGTGCCATATGTGTATATAGAAAAGCATAACTACTAATAGTACTATTTATGATCTGAGTATCAAAGAACGATCAAAACAATTACATGTAAAATGGATACAGAGTTAAGGGGAATTGACATGTGTGAAGAAAACGTGTGTATTTGCGATGGCGCGCCGTCGAATTCGTTCTAGAATTTTATTTAATAATTGTAAAACAGGGTTATGACCATTGACCTGAATTTACTCCTGTTACATCCTTAATCAGAACTGAACAAGAGTACCACGGTAAGGCAAGTAAATACCTCTTCGAGTGATACCTTTCTCTATGACACTTTCAATAAGTTGAACTCGACTCATAATTCGTCGAGTGGTCAACATATTCCGCATAAACAGACGGCGAATGGGCGGACGATACGGCAGATAGGCGGAAGGACGGACGAACGAACGACTGAAAAAGAGCTATCATTATATATTACCTCACCTAAGAACGTTTGGCTCATGATACCTTATTACCGAAAGTAGTTTCATACACAAACATGATAATAATGCTTCTCAAAATTTACATGTCATTTTTTATTTAATTATTGTGAAAAAAGATCATGACCTTTGACCCCAATTTATTCCGATTACTTCCAAAATCAACGCTAAACACGGGTACCACGATAAAGGCGGGAGAATACCCTTTCGAGTGAAAGCTTTTGCTGCTCGTAATATTTTGAACTCGACCCGCAATTCATGGAGTGGGTGTTGGATTGGCGGACGGACGGACGGACGACGAACGAATTATCACCGTACATTAGCTTACATCTGAGCCTTTACTTATATTAACTCATAACCTAACAATACTAAACAAAATAATACTGTTTTTCAAAAATGTACATTGAACTTTTTAATTAAAATATTTTGGAAAAATGATCATGACCTTTTATCTTCATTGGTCGGCGGACAACGAATTTTCAACGTATATCACCTCACCTCCGAGACTTTTAGTTATGTTAACTTATTGCCGAAATATGCTTCGTGCATAAAGAAATACTAATGGCTTTCAAAAATGTATTTTTTTTTTAAATATTTTTGAAAAAGGGATGACCTTTTACCTCAATTTACCCCTGCCACATTTAAAATCACGGCAGAACATGGGTACCTCGACAAAGGTGAGATATTCCCCTTTCGAGTGATAAGTGTCTCACTGCTCCTCGCGAAATGTTGAACTCGACTCACAATTCATTGAGTGGCTACTAGACGTTCTCCCGGACAGACGACGGTCGTTGGTTGGGCGGACGGACGGACGAAGGACGAAGACTTTTCACCAAATATAAGCTCACTTCTGAGCATTTTACTTATGTTAGCTTATGACCGAAATATGCATTGTACATAAACAAAATACAAATGGCTTTCAAAAATGTACATTCAATTTTTCAATTACATATTCTGAAAAAGGGCATGCCGTTTGACCTCAATTTACCTCTGTCACATATTCAATCATGGCAGAACACGGGTACCATTACAAAAGGTAAGATATTACTCTTTCGAGTGATATCGGTCTCTATGCTTCTCGCAAAATGTTGAACTCGACTCACAATTCATTGAGCGGCTATTACACGTTCTCCCGGACAGTCAGCGGATGGTCGGACGGACGGCGGATGGGCGGACGGACGGACGACGGACGAAGACTTTTCAACGTATGAGCCTTTTACTTATATTAGCTTATGACCGAAAGATGCATTGTACATAAACAAAATAATAATGGCTTTCAAAATTGTGCATTCAATTTTTCAATTAAATATTCTGAAAAAAGTCACGACATTTGACCTCGATTTACCTCTGTCACATATTAAATCATGGCAGAACACGAGTACCACTACAAAGGTAAGATATTACCCTTTCGAGTGATATCGGCCTCTATGCTCCTCGCAAAATGTTGAACTCAGAGTCGACTCACAATTCTTTAGCGGCTATTACACGTTCTCCCGGACAGTCAGCGGATGGGCGGACGGACGGCGGATGGGCGGACGGACGGACGACAGACGAAGACTTTTCGCCGTATGGTTAGCTAATGACCGAAATACGCATTGTACATAAACAAAATACTAATGGCTTTCAAAAATGTGCATTCAATTTTTCAATTAAATATTCTGAAAAAGGGTTATGACCTTTGACCTCAAGTTAGCCATGTCTCATACAAAATCATGGCTAAACACGGGTACAACGACAAAGGCAATATATTACTCTTTCGAGTGATACCTGTCACTATGTTCCTCGCAAAATGTTGAACTCGACTCAAAAATCGTCGAGTGGCCTCTAGACTATTTCGTTTAAAATCATATTTAAAATGTAATAGACTAGTATACTAATAGTCTGATCGTAAGAATAATATTCGGTCGATAGTAGTCGTGTTACATTCTGCTGTATCATAAGATATTTCGTTATAATAGATATCAGCAGTTTAATAATCTCTTTTTTAACTATTCTATTCTCTTGGATCTCTGACAAAGAAACTCAAATGCACAACTAGACACAATTTTAACTTCATAAATTTAAACTGCTTTTCGTGAAACCAGACTGCATTTGAAAAGAAAATCCTTTTCAGTGCCTTTGCTGAAGGGGAAATGATTCCACAGTCCACTTAGGCCATCTCCCAATGGTATTCCTGCGACTATTGTTATATATATTATTAATAGAGGTTTGTCAAGCGGATCAGACAATTTATGAAGACATTCAAGTAGGTCCTAGTTCGTGGTATTATTTTGTTAAAAGTGACACATGGCAATCATTATGTTTTTATCAAACATACAAATTAGCATCTTGATTTATTAACTCAGTATCATTTTGTCTTCAAACCTGCTTGGATAGAATTGAATAAAAGTTTGAGTTTTCATTTTTTCTTCGTATCCTGCCATATGTTTACTTTATTACTGGTGCAATATAATTAACAGTTTATAATATGCAAAAGCAAGTTGCTTAATACGTTTGTTATAATTAATATTAATGAGTGAACACATGTAAGTTTGCAAAATTACACTACACAACTGTTCATGAAAACTCTGTCCAGGTCATATAATAAGTATATGTACCGATTAGTAGCAAACGTTTATTTTGTATGATGGTTTACGGCATTTAAACCACATATAAGTTTATTCATGTATATGACGGTAGATGTTTTTGTATGTTTATTCAAAGTTTCTTGAAATATCTTTGAATATGAGTAAAATGGATTATGAGTTAGTAACTCTTAATTCGACGCTCCTGTTTTGGGTTTGGCCGGGCTGGTTATAGGTGTCTATATTGTGTAGTCTCGTTGTCAATAGGTTGTATGGTTTATTCTCTTACTGCTCTGGCTTCTGCAAAGTCATTGAGTACCTTCATTGTGGCTTTCTAGGCTATTGTTTTTTTGTATTATATTTACACGAGCATATTTGTGTTTTACTTATATTGCCTATTGATGCTGCCTTGTTGGTTAGAGATTAGATCATGGCGGGGATTTCTTTATTTACACTGTCCTGTTTTAATGGGATGACAGTAGGGTAAGTGTGAGGTTTGGTGCACCCTAGAACCGGTTTAAACCCCCAGTGGCCTACTTTGCCACTGACCGTTTCAAGGCGGTAGCCCTATTGTCAACCCTTTTGTGTTTGTGATGTCGTTTGCATTTATTATTGTTTTTGCTTTCTTGTTTGTCTGTTTGCGTGTTTGTTTCTGTGTTTTGTGGTTGACTGTTCTCCTTGAATGCTACTTTCCCTGTCCGATCTTTTTATATTTCTTTTAGAAACAGTGTACATAATTATGCTATGTTTGATACTTTAAATATAAGCTTGTGTTTAAAGGGGAAAAACACGCTCCAATCGTTTACACATGTTCTCACAAACAAACCAAGGTCTGCAAATATGTAGGTAGTGGATTTCTCGAGTGCCTGTTTGATACCGAATTTATTAAACGAGTTCAGTAATATTATATGATGAGAAGCTATGCCGGGCATCATACCAATTTTATCCAACACATTTAACAATATGAAATTGGCATGATCGTGATATTCTATTATCAAAACTCCAAAACATCCTCATAAGGATCTTTAATTATTGTAGCTACATGTATATAACGGTGTCGTATGTTTGTATGTTGACATCGAAACCACCGTGTTGATTTCTGTCATCCGGTAATCTTAACGGTCGCTGAAGTCTATGAGACACATCGAGCTAAACTGAAAAGACCGACTTTCGTTTGTATATTTAGCGTTACACTATATCATGACTTTATTACACTTCCACACCGCAAGTTATCTGATAATATAGAATACATATATGTTGTTGTTTTTTAAATGATTTTAAATCCAGCGGCAGTTCTCTAGTTCTGAGAAATAATGATGAAATGTATTTGTATTTGTTTTTTATCGCGTAATGTTTTAACATTGTAAGTCAAATGGCAGATTATAATTCAAATGACCCGGAATATGTTACGTGTAACTGTTTGTTTATCATGCTAACACTTTGCCTAGACAGTGCTACAATTGAATAACAAATAGTATATACAGTATATATAAATGATTATTAATCAATAATAATAATAATAACAATAATAATAACTTCATTTCAAGAAGGTAGCTTATTAAGACATAGCATTATACAAACCATACAACTCTTGTTTACAATATGGCCATCTATAACACTACAAAATGTAACAATAAATGCATATAGTGAAAGATAAAACAGTACATGTATCATTATATAACTTCAGCCGGACATATTTATTATACTTGTTAAGTAAGGTTACAACATACAAAGAAGTTTCATTCTTTCATTAAAAGAAAGGATTTGTATTTGATTTTAAATGTAATGAAAGAATATGAAGCTCGTATGTCAACGGGATTCAGGCTCCAGGCTACCATTCCTGAATATCCAAAAGTACGTTAAAGAATATTTGTTCTAGGTTTAAAATTAGCTATATCCTGCCTAGCAGCATATCTTAAGTTTTAATTTGAATTTGTAGAGAAGGTTATACAATTTTGCGTTGAAATGTAAGCCACTGGAGTTACTTAAATATTAGTTTAGACGGTGTTTCTATAGGTTTCGCGAGAATGATTCGTGCGGCCCTCTTGCGGATTTTAAGTATTTTATTAATAGAGAATTTGTATGTTTGGCTCCATGTTATACAACCATAATCAAAAGTAGACATAACATAAGAGTAATAGAAAAGTTTCTTCATTTCATAGGTTAAGTAGTAAGAAATCCTTTTCAATAGATTAATTTTTGACACAAGTTGATTGCATGTTTTAGATATATGAATTGTCCAAGATAATGATTCATCAATGTAGATGCCTAGTAACTTTTCATCTTTTACAATTTGAATATCTGTATTATTTATTTTAAGCAACAATTATGCACAGTGTGCTAAATTTTTGTTTGAACCAAGTATCATACACGTTGACTTTATGGGATTAACAGCCATATAATTTATCGTACACCAATCATTAAAATTATTAAATCTGCTTGCAATTTGCTTTGAATACATGATACTAATTTCCCAATTGCATTCAGTGTTGTATCGTTTGCAAATATATCTACATTGGTTCGTTCAGTATACAATGGAATGTCATTATCATATAACAAAAAAAGTAACGGACCTAAGATTGAACCTTGGTACCCTAGATATAACTGGAACAGCATTTGAAATTGAGTCGAGTATCTTAACTACTTGACTTTTGTTTCAAAGATAAGACTCAAATAATTAAATTGATGTTTCTGAAAAAATGACACAGTATTAATTTTAACAAAAGGGTTTCTTGATCGACCAAATCCAAGGCTTTTTCTACTGTACCGTTACCGTACACATATGAACCATAGATGTCTATGACCTTAATTGATGTCTCTTCCGCAACTTGCTTTATGGAGTCATTAAGGGGGATCACCTCAGCGTCTCTTCTCGGGCATAAAGTGCACATGCGTCTCTTCTCGGGCATATAGTGCATATATATATATCTTGCATTTGCAATTCTTCAAACCTTGCACAAGGCGTCTTCTATCCTCTGCGATTTCATTAATCGAAAGTCTAGTTGCTACATCATTTCCGCCGATGTACACAATAACTTCGTGTCAATTTTCTTCTAATTTGCTCTATTTCAGCACTTCGATTTGTATTTACCTTTACATGTCTGTTGAGTCCGTTTGCGTTTTTTCCTTTAAGAATTGAACTTCCAATGATAAAAGTTCTTGTTTGCCTTATTGCGTTTCCGACAATGTTTGTATGCATCCTACCTAGTCAGTGTCGCTTTCCAAAGAAACATTTCTATCTGACTGTTTGTCTTCAGAATGAAAGGTTATAATATTTTGAGAAGTATTTGTTTTCATTTCATCAGATTGAGTTTGGATATTATCAATTTGTGAAATGTGAGGCGATGATTGTTGTTTTGTGTGGCAAGTTTTCATGGAGTAAAAATATTGGCTGCAGTCTCCGCTGTATTTGATCAGTAGATAGTTCAATTTTCGATTTGAGATCAACTGTCGTGTTATTCAGTACCTCAGTGTTGTGTTCCGATGACTTGAAAACCCTTTCTTTTCAACTATGGTTGGTGATATTTATCCTAAAGAACTTCAGACTAATAAAGAAAATATATCTGATATTAACGCTTCTTTTCTTGATTTAGATCTCTCGATTGAAAATGGTAAATTAATTAGCAAAATTTATGACAAGAGAGATGATTTTAATTTTGATATTGTTAATTATCCCCACTTGGATGAGGATGTTCCCTGAGCACTTTTTATGGGGTGTATCTGTCTCAACTTGTTCGTTTTTCTAGAGCTTGTACTCGAGTTGAGGACTTTAATATTCGTAATCTTTGTATAACTAAAAGGTTACTTAATCAGGGTTACTGTTACCATAAACTTCGTAAAACCTTTGCAAAATTTTATTATCGTAACCCTGATCTTCTTTCCAAATATAAAAATAATTTAAGGACTCTTCTGCGACAGGGACTATCACAACCTGATTACTATGGTGATGTAATTTATAAACTTCCTAAGATTCTTGGTCATGATCACTTTCATACTATCTCTGTTAAACTTGTTAAAAAGTTTATCAAAAGAGGTTATGACCCTATCATTTTGCAACGTACTGCATGCTTGGTGGTGGACCCGTTTACAGTTCGCCACTATGCTTTCCTCTTTGGTTGTACGATGGCCGGACAGGCTGTGGACCCTATGATGACGCCTACCTAAAGTCCATTGGGACGGTGGCGTTTGATGTTTGTCTGTGATCTTTCTTGTCGTGCCCTTGAGAGCTGGCGTGGCGCAGTCGGTAGCGCGGCGGATTTGTAACTGGAGGCCTCGGGTTCAATCCTCCGTGGTGCCACTGAGTTTCGTCGGTGGGTTCTTAGACAAGACCCTTTCCATTAGCCTCGATCGTCGGATGGGGACGTAAACCGGGCGGTCCCGTGTATCGTTCTATCCTCCGAGCACGTTAAAGAACCATAGGAATCTATTCGATAATAATAGTAGGACACGATTCCCGGATTCCTATGTATCCTTCCCCTCTCTCTGGGGCGGCTCTAAATAACCTATGCTGTGTTGATGAGCCGTTAAACAAGATTCAATTGTCGTGCCCTTAATGGTTTATTCTCTTACTGCTCTGGCTTCTGCAAAGTCATTGAGTACCTTCATTGTGGCTTTCTAGGCTATTGCTTTTTTTGTATTATATTTACACGAGCATATTTGTGTTTTACTTATATTGCCTTTTGATGCTGCCTTGTTGGTTAGAGATATCCATTTCTTTATTTACACTGTCCTGTTTGAATGGGATGACAGTAGGGTAAGTGTGAGGTTTGGTGCATCCTAGAACCGGTTTAAACCCCCAGTGGCCTACTTTGCCACTGACCGTTCCAAGGCGGTAGCCCTATTGTCAACCATTTTGTGTTTGTGATGTCGTTAACTTTTATAATTGCTTTTGCCTTCTTATTTGTCTCTTTGCGTGTTTGTTTCTGTGTTTTGTGGTTGACTGTCCTCCTTGAATGCTACTTTCCCTGTCCGATATTTTCATATTTCTTTTCGTGTTAATTTGTATCTCTTATCGTAACTGCGTGGAATGTTCTTGGCAGCAATGTCTCTTCCTTTCTGTACATATATAGGAATCATGCTTAGCAACAAGAATGTTTTAGTCACAACATATAAACTTAAAGCTTCCCTTATAAGTAAACTTCGCATCTCTGTTGCGGCCGTCATGAACATTTGACATAGGTTGAACATATCCAGGCGCTTATTTTGACTGCTATTTTAATACACATTGAAATCAGAAGACAAATTCAAATCAGGTGCGGCATACAAAACTTTGAAGTAGAATACAGCTGAAGCAGGTGCTAGGGGGCGTGAGAGGTGTTGCTTCTTTCATTACTTCTCATGAACAGACTCAATAAAGCCGAGTCTGCTGCTTTATTCTCGTAGTTGTGTTTGTTGCTCTCAAAGGATCACCTTTATCAGTATTTAATACAACTCACCCCTTCCACCCCATCCCCTTCAGTTTTTATTGCGTTTTTCGGAATTTTTCCAGTTTTATATTTTCCTAATAATTGACAAATAATTGTAAGCACGTGCTTAGGTGCGTAAGCCCAGCTACGCGCCTGATATCAGTTTGATAGTGAATATGCACCAAATACTTACCGAGTCATCGAGTTTTCTAGATCGAACTATTTCATTAACAATAATAAAATCAATTATTTTATGGAGATTAGTCTAGTTCATAATTATGTAGATTGACTATGCATATGAAACACCTTACCTGTGTTTGATTTGACATCCATTATTCTTCCACATTGAAACCGGTCCCTTTAAACCAGCTTTCATTACAAAGTTAACAATACTATCGGGTGTTAATCCCTAATCTCAAGAATCAGTATAATTATAATGTATGAAAAAAACAAAAAGGGCCACCAAGTGTTTATATTGAAATCTAGGAGCCATACCCTACTACTACTATCGAATATATTTCTGTGGTTCGTTAACGAACTCGAAGGACAGACTCCTATCGATACACAAGATCGCCTGGTTGACGTCCGGATAGGATGGATGAGGTAACGTGTCTTGCCTATGGAGTATGGACACATCGATGTAACCCCGTGATACCAGTGATTCAGAGTCGAACGTGCTATCCACTGGGCTACGGTGTATTTGGAAAATGTCACAGAATATCTGTGGAGCTATAGTTGGCAAGTGGTTAGCATGCTAAACGCTCGTCCCAGAAGTCACGAATTCGAATCCTGACGGGGTCACGTCCCGAGTTTTTAAACGCACTCACGCAGTATGGTACTCGGGCAAGGTATGGTGAATGTCAATCCGTCGGTCCCTCGTGCAGCCTGCAGGGAGAGCAATACCCTTTGCACGTTAAATATCTCGTTGAACTTCTGTGGTAATCAGTGATAAATAAAGCCTTAAAACTCTTCCTCGGAACCGAGGCTGTTATGATAATCAAAATTGATTGTGTGCAGTATCAGTAAAACGATATCAAATTAGGATGTTAATGATACATTTATATTATCATAAACGTCCCTGCCGTTTTATCAATTTCTTCATTTAGCTGGCTTAAATATAGTTGAACATGAAACATGTGCCTTCTTCTAAACTTACATTTAGCTACTTTGTATGATTCAAGTGAATAAACAGACCTGTCTCTAGGGCGGCCATCTTTAAGCCACGCATTTCATCTATCAATCATGATTTTCCGTAATTCAGTTAGATGATAGTTCCAATACGGTTGAAGAAAATGCTCAAACTTGGATTAATGAAAACACCTTTCAGACGCCCCAACTTCTGCATGTGTGTTTATATCTAATGCATTATCAATCTCAATGTTCTTGCTTAAATTTGCACTATAGACTGTTTAGCTTTATTATTACACAAACATTGCCCGGACTAGTTCTCCTGAACCCCTGGTCGGGTTTCAATGAAATATTTTAGAAATGATCATTACCAGGACTAGTTGCGCATGTCGTTTCCGTGTTCCGGTCGAATGATTTTTGGCAGAGTTATGACCCTTTAAATGTTTTAGTACACACACTTTGTCCGACCTAGTTCTCCTGAAACCTTGGCCGGATTTCACCAAAACTGTGCAGGGATGATCAGTTCCAAGCTTATTTGTGCATATCATCACCGTTTTCCGGTTGAAATAAGATGTTTGGTTTTAATACACAAACTTTGTCCAGACTAGTCTCTTCTGAACTCCTAACTGGATTTCAACGAATCTTGGTAGGGATGACAAGGGCCAAACCCAGTTGCGCATGTCATCGCCGTGTTACGGTTGAATTTTATGACGACAGCCCTTAATACAAGATCCATTTTAGCCAATAGAGCGTCCACAGGCATGTACATTCATTTGACATTTGAACTTATATCGCTATAACCCTATTTTGATTACATGATTTGTGGTTAGTGTCATATGTATATTCTTATTCTAACCTCTTAGTTTATCTTAAAATGACATATACATACAAGAGTATTATATCGTCCAACGCATGAATTGCGAAAAAGGTACTCAAACTATGTTTTCGATATTTAAATCATTGAATTGGAACATCTCAACCAATCGACTTGTATCATATGTTCGTGGGCAGTAAAATCATCTGATATACCACGTTGTATTTATTTGGTTTCCAATGTTCCCGTTCGCTTGTGTTTGACATATAGAGGATCTTACATGAGTGACAGTTTAATGCCGCATAACGTACAGAACTGGATGTGAATCAATATACATACTACGAGAAGGATGTGAATCAATATATATACTACGAGAAGTGAATCAGTATACATACTACGAGAAGGATGTGAATCAATATACATACTACGAGAAGGATGTGAATCAATATACATATTACGAGAAGGATGTGAATCAATATACATACTACGAGAAGGATGTGAATCAATATACATACATACTGAAAAGGGCATCACTTGAAAGCAACGGGTCTGTTCGTGATAGGTAATATTACGTGTAACACTTTTAACGCACACTAGGACCACGTGATAGATTATATGATGTGTAACACCTTTAACGCCCACTAGGACCCCGTGATAGGTAATATGATGTGTAACACCTTTAACGCTGACTAGGACCACGTGATAGTAATATCATGTGTAACATCTTTAACGCCCACTAGGACCACGTGATAGGTAATATGATGTGTAACACCTTTAACAATCACTAGGACCACGTGATAGGTAATATGATGTGTAACATCTTTAACGCCCACTAGGACCACATGATAGGTAATATCATGTATAACACCTTTAGCGCCCACTATGACCACGTGATAGATTATATGATGTGTAACACATTTAACGCTCACTGGGACCACGTAATAGGTAATATGATGTGTAACACCTTTAACGCTCACTAGGACCACGTGGTAGGTAATATGATGTGTAACACCTTTAACGCTCACTAGGACCACGTGATAGGTAATATGATGTGTAACATCTTTAACGCCCACTAGGACCACATGATAGGTAATAAGATGTATAACACCTTTAGCGCCCATTAGGACCACGTGATAGATAATATGTTTTGTAACACATTTATCGCTCACTGGGACCACGTGATAGGTAATATGATGTGTAACACCTTTAACGCTCACTAGGACCACGTGATAGGTAATATGATGTATAACACCTTTAGCGCCCACTAGGACCACGTGATAGATTATATGATGTGTAACACCTTTAGCGCCCACTAGGACCACGTGAAAGATAATACGATGTGTAACACTTTTAACGCTCACTGGGACCACGTGATAGGTAATATGATGTGTAACACATTTAACGCTCACTGGCACCACGTGATAGGTAATATGATGTGTAACACATTTAACGCCCACTAGGACCACGTGATAGGTGATATGATGTGTATCACCTTTAACGCCCACTAGGACCAAATGAAGCGGTATTTTAAAACCGCACATATTGGGCTGGAAGACTCACAAAGAACCAGTAATACAAAACACTACTAATTTATAGTCGGGGCGAAATGAACCCTAATGTGAATGCAAATACATACTGAAAAAGGTTTTTCCGTGGAAGCAATGAACACAAACAAGAGACAGAGTAGCAGCCTTGGTTTGGTTTGGTTTTTATTTTGTTTCTCTGCAACGCGTTTTTCTCTGTATTGCGAAAACGTCCAATGTCTAAGCAATTAATCAAAGGAACGGTAAAAATGCATTCATTATTAGCTTTAGAAGGCATTCAATTACAAATAGACTTAAAAGTGCTAAAACGACATCAAATTATAATTTGATTGAAACATACATTTATTTCAATTATTACTTGCGTTGAAACTGTATTCATTTATACTTTGAGTTAAAAACAAAACAAATCATTATAATTTGAGTTGAGCCGGAAATCAATTGTAAGTTTAGTTAAAAACAAATGAGTTGAAAGGACTTTCAAATATTATTAGAGTTGAAAAGCATTCGAATTATAATTTGAGTTAAAACTGAATTCAGTTATAAGTTCAGTTGGAAATGTTTAGGTTTAAAAGATATTTAATTATAATTTGAGTTAAAAATCAAGAATTCAATTATAACATATACTGAAAAATGGATCCATCGGAATGAAATCAAAAAACAAGAGAGAAAAGTTACAGACTCAGTTGAGTGATCCTGTTAATTAGAGGTTAAATTAAGTTGCATCATCTCCTGCTTAAGCGGTATTTTACTTTAAAGGGGATACATCAGGGTTTCCGACGGGGTCTAGGGGTGCGACTTGAAATTGACAAATAATGATATTTTCCATTCTAAAGGGCATAAACATAATGAATGAACCTTAAAATGACTTCTTGTTTACAAAGAAATTAATTTTTCACAGTAATATGTGCTATCCTAGGTTACTCACCAGGGATAATTAATATATGTTACGCCCGATTCCAACAAAACATATGGTGAATTCAAATTTTAGACCAGGTGTTAACACTATATCTTGATTTATATGCTTTTTTTTTATCAAGATTGGAACATTTTGAAAATGTTTTTTTTTCCAGAAAACCTGATGTACCCCCTTTAAAGCCACAAGGATTGGGCTAGATCACACCAAAGGAGAAATATGCCTGACTATTTGTATTGGATATAAAGAACCTATGACAACTATGACATGGATTTTTAATTACCTCTGCTAAAGAAAGAGTACTTCTTACAGATGCATATCGGGCTCAGAGGTTATTGATTGAGACTCCAATGTCAAAACGTATGAATGTAGAGATGCATGCTTTAAAGAGCAATAGTTCACTGGTCACGTATTTGATACAACCAATGTGCGTTGTATGGTAGTGTTTATCCCTTAATATGGCTTCTGGGCGTGTATTAAAGGCATTACCTATTAAACACTAGTGTATACAGTTAAACAGTTAGTGTTAATTTGTCTGCATGATATATAATAGTGTCGTATCATATCATTTATGCAACTCGTTTATTAACGTCAATAATGCACAGTCACTCAAGTACGATCCTTTATGTATTTATTTATTCCACATGTGTAAGAAGTTCTTCAAGTATCGTGTGTTCGAAGACCGTGACCATGTATTATATACACACTTGGTATTATACATGTTTATTATATTATTTATTATATAATATTAATTAATTTTTCCAGCCGATGTGCAAAGTTATCGAACGCTACAGAGCATATGTTTGAGGCCGTTTGGTCACGTATTTGATATAGTCACTGGTCAGTATATATGTTTTAATATTCAACACTAAACTATAGTGTTATTATCCCAGATACGTCGATTTTTGATATGTCACCTATTGTGAAATTAAGGAAAGAAATGTCAAGCGTGTTTGTATTGCCCCATATACATATCTGGTGGGCGGGACTTGAGGACCATCACTACCAATGGCCGTAGGCCCGCGGTTTCGATTTGTTTCAAGTCCCAAACACCAGGTTTTGATCTCGCACATTATAAACCTGCTAGAAATATTTTATTTTGTATCTGACATTGGATTTTTATTTATTTTATACACACATTTTCGAGAGTTTGAACATAATACGAACACATTTTCACAACTTACATCGTACGTACGTCCATCTCTCAGCATCAAACGAAGTAAATATGCACAATTATCGTGTTTTTAACAATTCCAATTTGTTGTTTGAACGTAACTTGTTTTAACACGCCTACCAAACGCTCTAATGGTGCTGACGTCTTAGCGCCTCTTTTTGATATAAACAAGGTATGTTGTCACGTTTATTTGCGTATAATTTCTTTTCAAAACGTTTAATCAAAAATCGAAGACAGTCGTTCAACCCTTCTGTGAAAGGTCTTAATCCACACCAAATATCCTTACAAAAAGTGCAGTAGTTTTTTAGATTTTACGTTTTGCGTTGACGGGCCGTAAAGTCAAAGTGCATGCACCCGTAAACAAAAGTGGTATTTTTCATTGATAAAATACCTCTTGTCACATCTGTTGCCATTAAAACATAGAATTGACATGAACCAAAGAAACTTACACAAGTGTGTGTGTTCTAAGACAGTCGAATTAACACAAATGCTGTCCAAACTGCACCGATGCAGCATTAGAGCTATTTTTTAAGACACTACTACGGACGAAAGATACGTCTCTCCTGGGGTAGTTATGTCTACTCTGTCGTGAGTCGTGAGTAAGAATATAAGCCATTATCTCAGAGGTTATCTACCTCGTATAGCAAACCCCGTCCCCACCAACAACAATACTCCTTCCTCATCCCCACATGACTCCAAGTTTTATTCCCAGTTAAGGTCAATAAAAATCCCTGACCAGTCACATCACCCTTTCCCTACCGCTCCGTCCCCGAACTCCCCAAAAAGCCGAATTATCACAAATGTTGTCAAAAATGCATTGGTGCTGCATTCGAGCGAACAGTGCTGCATTAGGACTATATGGAATTTAGAAAAATCTTTCTTTTTCAGGTAATGCCACGGAATAATGATATAAATCAACTCAGTCGTGAGATTTTTACTGCAAATAGTGTGGACTAGCTCAATCCAAAATATTAAACTTAATTCCATTTTTCTCTTTTCTGGCTAACGACTAGGTATGCCTCCATTACCATTTTAAAGAAGTGAGAGGAATATTGGTTGGCCTTTTAAATTTACACCATGTTTCGGGTAATATTTTCAGTATTAGTCTATAGGTAATACATATAAAACTGATATCACTATTGAATATAGTGCTTTAACATTTTACAAGTTTTGACAGAGAGGCGGTGGTGGTACAGTGGGTAAAATGTTCGACTCGGAAGGGTTCGAGCCTGGTAGGACCGGATTTTCGCTGCTCCTGTTTTATGAGCACCAATCAGTCATCATCATCATCAACGGTTGAAAATGACCGAAATACTATCTATTGGCCGTAAAACTCAAATTCATTCACATATTAGCCCAACCGTTTTGACAAAGTTCGGTTTCGTTTAAATTTAAATAGTTTGAGCTTAACTGTCTGTTTAGTGGTTTGTTTTGGTGTAAAGTAAGGAGTAGTATTATCTAAGATGCATTGCGAACATGTATTTTTTCGGATTTAACAGAAAATGGGATTCTTTGGAAAACGGAAAAAGGGGATTAATTTCGCTAGAAGAAAAAAATGCACAATCTTTAGGTAAATATATAAGAAAAATTACATGAAAGAGGCTCAAAATAAGTTTATCCTAAAAGTGTATCCCATACTGCGATGGAACTAAATGGTTGTGCATTTTTAAGTTCTCAAAATCAAATATGATAGCTAAAAATGGGAGGAAAAACCTTAGAGTTGCTCAAAATGTGTGAGTCTTAACAGTGAATCCCATAATGCATTCAGTAAACTATTCCGAAAATTGAGGGCATTCGGTGGAACTAAATAGTTGTGCACCGTTCCCATGCAAAACATGTAACCCTGAGGCTTGACCGCAAAGTCGCCATTTGAACAAATTTGGTAGAAGAACATGCGCTTATGGTACCTGTAACATATTAAACCTCTAGCTCATGCAGTTTCAGAGAAGAAGATTTATAGCTTTTCTGTAAATCTATGACGCCAGGAATGGTCAGAATTTACCCCAGGGTCACCATTTTAAAAAACTTGGTAAAGGACCATGAGCTTATGTTACATGTAATATATGAGAGCTCTATACTTTGTGATTTCAGAGACTAATTCAAAATCAAGTAGTCTTGCTAATTTTTAAAATATAGCCGCATAATAAAGGAGTTTAAACTAAACAAAATATAAGTTATAATGAAAACAGCGGACATAAATGACAAACACGCCAAAAAGTTCCTTCTACATACATGTGAGACGGAAACACCCAATTTTAACCCACTTTACGGCCCAACGGAAATTTGTCCAAAGCTCCCGTAAAATCGTATTTTGCAAACTAACAAATTATCAGGCACTTTTCCTTTGTCTCACTGGCAATCTGCGGAAATAGACTCTTTATGCTAAACATTGACAGCTTGCGTCTGTCACAAATTCACACCTTCACGATAGCTTGGTGATATTTTTTTGATCAGCAGCTTGTTTGAGTGGTTTATTGATCCAAGTAAAGGATTAACACAATTATGAAGTCGTTCATGATGTCTGTGATACAAACAGTTGGATATGACTCGAAACAAAATACCGCTATCACTTATAATGAGTGTTTGTTTAAGATGGTGGTATAATGGTGGTATAATTGTATATATAGAAATCGTAGAATAAATCTTACCTTCGCCCTAGTTTAAAATACGCGGCTATAGTATGGGATAGTTGTACACATTATGAAAAAGATAACTTAGAAAAAATAATATATGAAGCCGCGCGAAAAGTTACTAGCCTGACTCGTTCTGTCTCTATACAAAAATTGTTAACTGAAATTGGTTGGGTCTCTCTGTCCGATAGAATACACATCCAAAAGTTGATATTGACCTTTAAATTTAAAAATGGAGATTTACCGAGTTACTTGAATGAAATATTCCCTGCAACTACATTGTATTTCGGAATCGAATCCTTACAACTTGAGAAACAGTTCCAACTTCATTACTTTACATAGAAGAACATAACTGTTTTCGAGATCAGTCTTACCGTCATCTCTAAAACTTTGGAACGAACTTGATATTAATATTCGCGAAGCACCATCCCTTTCGAGTTTTAAAACTAGACTTAAACATACTTTAAACCACCGATAATACCCCAATACTACATATTGGGTGATAGATACCTTTCAGTTCTACATGCGCGTCTGCGAAACAAATACAGCAATTTAAACGCTGATCTTTATCTTAATCATTTGAGGGATAATCCCAATTGTATGTGTGGTGATGGTTTTTAAGATATTGAGCATTATTTGTTTAGATTTGTAATTTTCAGAAATGAAAGACGGCAATTATTTTTAGACACTCGTATATTTAATCCTTTAAGTACTCACAAACTTTTATACGGCATCCACCAACTAACTGACGAAGAAAATCATATTCTATTTACTCAAGTTCAAAACTATATTAAAAACACTAAACGATTCCAAAATCCTTAACTTTATATTAATATAACGTTGTATTTTGTCTATATCTACTGTCGCTATGTTTCTATCAGCCTGAACGGGGATATGGGGTGTTATTTCGGTGGAGATTGCGTGTGGGTAGAATGGCACGGCAGAGTTAAAATTTTGGGAAAAAAAAATTCTTCGTTTTTCATTATCAATTTCAAACCGATAATCACGTACACTTTTTCAGCCATAATGGAGAGAACTGTAACTTATGTTGTAATAAATTGTAGTTCAATCCATTTGCATATGTTTCTATGAATATTGTGATGTTGAATTGATGTATTGTAACATATCTGCAATAAAATATTATTAAACTAAACTTCTACCTAAAGTCTTAAATGTTATTATTACTTATACTGCCTATTAATGCTGCCTTGTTGGTTAGAGAATAGTTCATGGTGGGGATTTATTTATTTAAACTGTCTCATTTTAGTGGGATGACAATAGGGTAAGTGTGAGGTTTGTGATATGTATTGTTCCGAAGCAATCACAATGAATCAAATCATCACACTTCTATAAGCATGACAAATTGGAAAACAGAAAAGCGAAAACAAGCTTAAGACTATTTCAATAATAGATGAAAAATGATATATAGGGTCCTATAGAAACCACAGCGTCCGAACGTAGGTCCGCACTGTACTGCAAACAAGGACTTGAAACTACAATGAAAGAGACAAAAAACAACAGAAATGGTGGTGAAGACAGGGTTACCGACTTGGAACGGTCAGTAGGCAATAAGGCCTACTGGTTAGCTTGAATCGATTTTATATTGCATTCAGGTGGAATTATTTTACATTTCGTGATTGATGTTTTCTATAAATTATATATGTATTCATGTAATGCATCGTTGAAGCATTACGTCTTGATATCGAACAATTTCAGATACAAAGAAAATGTAATAACTGTTAATGTTACGTTCTTTCTTATTCTGATATTGTTATCCCCCGAGAAATTAATCCATATTCTGACGCACTTTAGGAAGGTTATGCATTCTTATTGGCGTAGTCATTATACATTGGCAGCGTATTAATATGTTTATACCGTCCCGTAATTTCACACGGTTCAGGCAAAACACTTATCCTGAAGGGTTGAACATATAACAATACGTTTCTTTAGCTATGGATTTTTATGTATGACTTTCTACAGTGACAACGTCATAGTATCGTGTAAACAAGTAATAATAAATCAAAAGTAGATATAAAATCAAACAGGAAAAGTATCATTCAAGGACGACGGTCAACCACAAAAACACACACAGAAACAAAGAACGACTTTAAAGGTGAATAAAAGGCAAGATAAGACATCTCAAATACAAAAGTGTTGGCAATACGGCTACCGCCTTGGAACGGTCTTGGCAAAAAAGCCGCTGGGGGTTTAAACCAGGTTCTAGGGTGCACCGAGACTCACTCTTACCCTACTGTCTTCCGAATAAACGGGACAGCGTAAATAAAGATATCCCCGCCAGGATATAATCTCTAACAAACAAGGCAGCATTAATAGGCAATATAAGTAAAACACTTAAATGATCGTGTAAATATAATATAAAAACAAAAGTCTAGAAAGCCACAAAGTAAGTACTCAATGACTTGGCAGAAGCCAGAGCAAAAAGAAAAGAATGATTTTTTTCCTCTGTCTTAAACCGTATTTTGATTCATCCAGTATATTCTGAGATTATTCCTTTCAAAGACTCACGTTCATGAACGATTTCTTTCATTTCCAATACTTTGGGAGGGCTAATCTAAGAAAACATATATGCATGAAAAAATGCCAATTTTGTAGAGGTACATGCGCTCTACTAAAACAAGTAATTAAATATAAAGAAAGCCATGGAGCAGAAACATACATGAATCGAGCGCTTTGTTAATAATAACATTTACATAATCGACAAAGAAACTTACAAAATAAAAACATTCTATGTTGCTACTTGTTTTAGTACTCAGTAGTGAATAATAAATACATTGCAACTCTCAACTTCCCATATATGATAAATCTAAACACATTCCAAAATAACTATTTAGTTCGTGTGTAGTTTGATGTGATACCCACCTACACCTGGTACCAATGACTCCAAATCAGGTTGATGTTTAACGTCTAAATCACAGTCCTCAATGCCAAAGAGTCGAAGAAATTCCTGATATGTAGTTGCATTAACATTACTTGTATTCATGAGACCATCCCAGATGAGCTTGCAATCTCCAACCTCTCCAAACATGTACAGTGCTACTATGACATTATTACTATTTAGCACAAAAGTAGTCCCAACATATCATCAAACGAGGTGCACCTAACGGGAGAGCAAAATAACTGCCGAGATACGATTTTATCTCAGGCACCCTGTGTCTCGGCAGAACTATATAGATCGCCATGATAAAAGAGTGACTGGTGTCAATGCAAATATAAAAGATAATACTCGTAATGTGCTTTAGCTTCATATGAAATAATTATATGTATTAAAACTAAGCTACATGTCACCTTTCGTTTGGTGATTGTTAATAAGCATGTACAGTCTGGGAAGCGCGACAAATCGGCTGTGTTTAGTTGCTAAGTCGTAAATACTTTAAACAGGGACTATAATGCTAACAGTTGTACATATAATGCAAATAATGTATATTTCCTTCACACAAAAAAAATAATGTTTAAGAACCTTATATCATCAAAATAAGTCCTATTAATGATTTATACTGCAAATATTTCCGAGTCGTCTAGTTTTCTAGATCAAAATGTTTCATTAACAATAATTAAATGAGTCATAGATTAGTTCAAATGCACATTGAATATGAATCTAAAGCAGTGTATGACTGTTGTATTCGTATTAGGATTGGCACCCATAATGCTCCCAGATAGCCTCCAGTCCCTTTAAGTTACGTATCCCTCTGAAGTTCACCTGGCATTGTAACTGTGGAGTTGAAGTCGGTCTAAAACTATTAGATTTTAAAGGAACAAATATCAAATTCAGGTTACTGCTATTCACCGATATAGTTTTTTTCGGCCATTGCGGGAGATATATATTGAAATACAAGCATAATTCATACTACATACATATGCCAGAAGCCATATTAACTGCCGCTGTTATTGGTAAGGGGCATGTGTATAATTCGGTGCTATGATACTATTGATATTTGGCGCAGTGTTTCACAAGTTAAACCATCTCATCGTTGTTTCTGAAAGTTGTTTTATGTATTAATG
Organism: Cyrtodaria siliqua; assembly: GCA_037043455.1. Classification (NCBI taxonomy): domain Eukaryota; kingdom Metazoa; phylum Mollusca; class Bivalvia; order Adapedonta; family Hiatellidae; genus Cyrtodaria; species Cyrtodaria siliqua. Next base: position 137,056 of record JAWPHD010001217.1, read on the forward strand.
CAGAATAAACTACATTTAAACAAAGTGTATTAAATAAAGTAAAATAAAGTGTATTAAAGTGTATTAAATAAAGTGTATTAAACAAAGTGTATTAAACGAAGTGTATTAAACAAAGTGTATTAAACAAAGTGTATTAAATAAAGTGTATTAAACTAAGTGTATTAAACAAAGTGTATTAAATAAAGTGTATTAAACAAAGTGTATTAACCAAAAGTATTAAACAAAGAGTATTAAATAAATGTGTTAGCCAAAAATATTCAACAAAGTGTATTAAACAAAGTATACTAAACAAAGTGTATTAAAGAAAAGTGTATTAAACAAAGTGTATTAAACAAAGTGTGTTAAACAAAGTGTTTGTTAAATAAAGTATATTGAAAAAGAATATTAAACAAAATGTATTAAACAAAGAGTTTTAAACAAGGTGTATTAAACAAAGTGTATTAAACAAAGAGTATTAAACAAAGCGAATTAAACAAAGTGTATTAAACAAAGTGTGTTAAACAAAGTGTTTGTTAAATAAAGTATATTAAACAAAGAATATTAAACAAAGTGTATTAAACAAAGAGTATTAAACAAAGCGTATTAAACAAAGTGTATTAAACCAAGAGTAATAAACAAAGAGTATTAAACAAAGTGTATTAAACAAAGAGTATTAAACAAAGTGTATTAAACCAAGAGTAATAAACAAAGAGTATTAAACAAAGTATATTAAACAAAGAATATTAAACAAAGTGTATTAAACAAAGCGTATTAAACAAAGTGTATTAAACCAAGAGTAATAAACAAAGAGTATTAAACAAAGTGTATTAAACAAAGAGTATTAAACAAAGTGTATTAAACCAAGAGTATTAAACAAAGAGTATTAAACAAAGAGTATAGTATTAAACAATGAGTATTAAACAAAGAGTATTAAACAAAGTGTATTAAACAAAGTGTGTTAAACAAAGTGTTTGTTAAATAAAGTATATTAAACAAAGAGTATTAAACAAAGAGTATTAAATAAAGTATATTAAACAAAGAATATTAAACAAAGTGTATTAAACAAAGAGTATTAAACAAAGCGTATTAAACAAAGTGTATTAAACCAAGTGTATTAAACAAAGAGTATTAAACAAAGAGTATTAAACAAAGTTTTTTTTTTTTTTAAAACAAAGTGTATTAAACCAAGTGTATTAAACAAAGTGTATTAAACAAAGAATATTAAACAAAGTGTATTAAACAAAGCGTATTAAACAAAGTGTATTAAACCAAGAGTAATAAACAAAGAGTATTAAACAAAGTGTATTAAACAAAGAGTATTAAACAAAGTGTATTAAACCAAGTGTATTAAACAAAGAGTATTAAACAAAGAGTATTAAACAAAGTTTTTTTTTTTTTTAAAACAAAGTGTATTAAACCAGGTGTATTAAACAAAGTGTATTAAACAAAGTATATTAAACAAAGTGTATCTCATCGTATGTTAATATGATTTGTTATATAAAGATTATAAATATCCAGCATCTGGAAACAGGCTTATAATTTGTTTTTTATATGAATTCATCTCCTTAAATTGTAATACGTAGATTACACATGAATTGATAAAATCATTTATATAATTTAGCGATGTACATGTGCCTACATGTTAATACAGTTAATTATCAGAGTCTTCATAAAACAACTTCTACATTTACAACTATGTACAGTATAATTATGCAAAGTACATATATGATATTACGGTAAACATTTGATAAAATGTAAATATTAAAATCGAACAGGAAAAGTAACATTCAAGGACGACAGTCAACCACAAACAAAGAAGTCGAACACTGTTAGAACAATTATTTACCATCTATATTAAGAGCCACATTTTAAAGAAAATCGTCAGATCGTTTTTGAATACGAGGCCATAAGTATTTGGGAAGTAAAGTGGAACTATTAAAAACATCTGTATACTTGTTGTTGACAGTTGACCGTTTGGTGATGTACACTTTTTTATCTGCATTACTGTCCAAGGTGTGGCTATTTATAAGAGCTCTTTCATTCTCGTTTTATCTTACATTGCGTATTAATCAACTCTACAAATTATGGAGACTTATCTGGATATTCAGAAGACACTTTAAAAACCCAGTGTTAGATGCTCTTTTGGACAAGACTGTAACTCTACATAGCTGAACAGCTTCAGAAACTCCGAGTCACTCTCTCCAGTTTAGTAATTTGACAGATATGTCCTCTGCTTGAAGGTAGAAACATTGTCTATGTACATATACATTAGAAACATAGATATTAAAACAAGTTTCTAAAGACAGTTCAATTACCGCGGGTGCTCTGCTGGTTATAAATAAGATAACCTTTCGGAGTGAAATGCGTACCCATATTTATACCAATAAAATAATTGAAAAAGTAGTTATAAAAATCGAACAGGAAAAGTAGCATTCAAGGACGAGAGTCAAACATAAATACACACAAAAACAAAGAACAACTACATATGAGTTTTATATGAATAAAAGGCAAGATAAGACATCACAAACACACAAGGGTTGACAATAGGGCTACCGCCTTGGAACGGTCAGTGGAAAAAATGGCCGCTGGGGGTTTAAACCAAACCTCTGAAAATAGTTTAAAATACTGCGCCGGATAAAGGTAATAAAGAAGCATAGTTTATATTCAAAACGAAATCTGTTTCTGTCACGTGTGTCTGGGCTGCTAAACGTGCACATTTGTTTTATTTATAGTTTATATCACACATATCATACCTCTCGTAACTGATATGAATTATTTATTTATGAAACACACTCTTGCTGTAAATCCATTGTAACCAGACTCTGAACCGTCTGTTTGGAAACGTACTACCATTGAACTGCCCGGTGAATTGAAGGTCGAAGTGTCGCCGCCAACACAAACACTGCAAATGAAGTATAGTTCTATTAAAAATGTTTAAAAATAAACATGCCTTCCTTATGTCACCGACCTACTGTAGTTACCCAGATATAACTAACTCTAACTAGTTATTTTGTTTTATAGCATGACTGTGTAAACTGCCCAATTACTCGAAGTTAATATGAAACCTAAGTGGTTACAATGAGTATTCTACGATACTACCTTCATGAACAGCTTAATAAAGCCGAGTCTGCGACCTTTCTCTTTTGTTGGTGTTTGGTACTTCCAATTGATTCCCTTTCAATATTTATTAGTTTCATATCCTTGTCAAAACTGTCTTCCTTACAAAAGTGATAGAGATATGGCCAGGTCCAAACAATTGGATTATTTGGACTTCATAATTTTAATCCTTTACAAAACATTTCATATATTTGATTATTGTATGGTAGGAACTTGTTAAAATAATTTCAATGCAAGAATATGTTACAAATGAACTCCTGTTTATAAAATAACTCTGTTTTTCAAGTTCAAATCCAAAATAAAGAAATAAATGAAAATCCAATCTAGATGATCGATCAATCTAGCTTGGGTTTCTTCAATGGCAAACATCTAGAAGCTTTTGTCTTTAACAAAAAATGATACGGCATCCATCTGCAAGCAGAGGTATTACATCATAAATAAAGACGCAATGAAAACGATCGAGTCATCAAATAACTATTTTGTTATATCTTGGATTAACTTTTATTCCATTTTCGTTACGAAATCGAGGTACAGGTTTCCATGTTTTATAGACAAAATTTCAAGATGTCTGTAATTAAAGTAGCTATAAAAATCGAACAGAAACAACTACACATATGAATAAAAGGTAAGATATGACATCACGAACACATTAAAATTGTTCATAATATAAAAATCTGCTTGGAAGGTCAGTGGCAAAAAAGGTCTCTGGGTGGTTAAACAAGTTGTATGGTGCACCAAACCACACATATACCATATTGTGAATTCCAGTCCTGGTTATACTGAAGAATGGTTTTAGAGAAGAAATAAACAGGATTTTAAGCGGCTATGGACTTTTGCTGGTGAGAAGGTTCTAGGCCCGCTCTGTATATGTTTATGTCGATGTTAATGGAGGTTGGGCCTGGAATGTCATCTTGTTAGCGTAATTTAACCATTTTGTGCCGTAAAATCCGATTCAACTTAATTTGAATTAATTACAAACTTCTTTGGAAGAGTTGTGCTTTGGTATTTTTGAGCCTATAGCGTACTCTTCAAATCGTATTTTCACTGGGCGTTTCCAATGACTTGTTAAATGTCATTTGACAGTTGTGCCGTAAATGTATATCCAGGTAAAAAGATTGTTGTCCGTGTTATCTTATACATTAATTTTATTTGATATATTGCTTTAGTGAACTATTGTAAATATTATATTCTCTGTAGCTATGGTTCATTTTATCGTGCTGTTTAGGTAACGTTAGAAAAGTAATACCTGCCAAGAAGCACTCCCGTCTCCACTGTGGTACCTCCGTATACGTCTACACTGTCATATTGGCAGTCGCCTTCTAGACCCACGTTAGAAAAACTGACCTATTTAAATCAACAGTTGTTATAAAATTTAGCTATATAAATACACACGTCATTGGATAAATAGTATGTGATCAGTATTACTGAGAGTGTACAACTAGCTACGAAAATGGATTACAGAGTTTAGATTAAAAGCGAAACTGAGGGATTTTCTTAAGGTTCTTGTATTGCCTTTATGAATCACATTGAAACACACTGAATTATATAGGTAATTTGCTAAGTAATAGCACTGAAACCTCCTACGTATTTTTCAGAAAGAATAATTATAATTTATACTAATCACATAGTAGGGACAATACAATTAATTGCTATGCTATTCAAGGTTCTTGTATTGCCTTTGTGAATCGCATTGAACCACACTGAATTATATAGGTAATTTTCAAATTAATAGCACTGACAATTCCTAAGTATTTTACATAAGTTTTACAATAAACATTATTTATAATTATATCAATCTATGCAGTAGGGACAATGAACACAAATTGCTATGCTATACAACTGTTTTTCAAATGATGAGGTCAGCCCCATAAAGCTTGTGTATGCAGCTAAAATATAGAAGCAAGTTTGTTTAATTATCTGTGTTTTGTTTTCATTTTATTTTTAAAAACAAGAAAGAATAATTGTCAAAAGTTTTGTTTTATTTTGTATAGCTAAATGGTTAACTATTTGCTTATTCATTAATGTAAAAGCACACAATAGTTTATATTTAGCTATACCTTAGATAATGTTTAATACAGCAATGCTATTCAAAGGAAACACTGTAATGGGGCCTCAATTTATATACTTGAGCTATATATATCAGTCATGTGACATGTAAGCAGTAAACAAGCACGCGTTTCAGAAGGTAGATTCACAGTTGTGAACACATGTTTACTTTCTTATTGTTATCCTATCCATTTATTTTGTTTCTGTTTTTGTTTCTAAAGCATCCATTACATATACAAACAGAATAAATACATATTATTTTACATATTGATAAACATTACATATATTGTGCAAACAAAGTGTAAGCATATTCATTAATCAGCAAATGAGTTCAATTCATTTTTTTAAAGGGTCAGGGAGCAAACTTGAGTTTTATTCAAGCATTAAAATAAGCAGATCTGTTATTAATCTTGAGTCAGTTTGACTTTAAAACTGTTTGCTTACCATTAAATAGAAAAGTGAGATTCCCTATTCTATCAAATGTTTAAATATTTTACTAGTGCATTATTTTCAGTTAGCAATATGTTAATATCAATCTGCTTTGAACTTTTGAATCTGAATAATTAATGTTAATGATTGAAATTATGCAAGTTATATCGAAAACTAACGGGACGAATAAAGCTTACCAAGCCACCCATAAACATATACTTAGTATATGTATACAGTATCTTAATATTTAATTATATATATATTAGATAAAAGTATAGGAAGGTTATTATAATTATTTAGATTTAAACAAATAACTATATAGCAGACGCAGAAATGGTGGCGCGCCATCATGTGGTTTATGTGCAGACATGTATAAATATATTCAAATGTACCATCATTTATAAACTTACATAAATTTATTCACAGGTATGAAACTTCATATATCTCATATAATAGTAAAATCAAATATGCACCATTAGATATTTTATATATAGACATAAAAAAGCTCACCATACTATAGTATATGTTTAGATATTCTGTTTATTGATATCATTATTGTTATCTAACAATCCAATTGTTACCCCACCCCACGCCATCCACGCAATCCACGAACCTCCTCCACTCCACAGCATCCAAACATGATGTTCTCGTTTTCTCGTGTTTAGTAGTAAGTCTGCTGTCCTAATCTGATATCGTAGTTAGTTGTACAAGACAAGTAGGTGTATACTATACATTAGACTATTATATATAGAAATAGTTTGGCCTTAGACAATACGTTGAATTATTATGACGTTACAATTTATTTATTTCCTTTGATATATCTAGTCTGATTGCCATTGGATATAAAGAATGAGTTAATATACTTAAATTTGACTGTTTGGTTTTGCAAAATCTTTAAGTGTCTTAATTTAATACCTTTAACCTTTATGTTGTCGCTTTGACCATTGAATGATAAATACAAAGTCATTAATTATACGAATGATCGATACCTATATAATAACTAATATAAGAACCTAAGCTGTATTTGTAATAACCAATAACCACATTTACCTCTGTGTGCTTATCATGTTGATTACTCAAGTTTAGTGCTCAATAAAGGTGTAAAAAGTAATAAACTATGATAATGGTAAAAAAAATCAACAATTTTGAAGATTATTGACATCAACACGGCTACCAAGACTAGTGGTGCTGGCGTCTGCATCGTTTCAGGAGTATCCAGTGGGTCAGTTGAGCCCTCATGTTTGATGGAAGAACGCTTTATTGTCACGTATATTTGCTACTAATTTCTTTTCAAAGCGTTTAATTAAAAATCAACCCGTCTATGAAAGATCTTAATCCACACCAAAATGAAAGTCCAGCAGTTGTTATTAGATGTTACGTTTCGCGATGTCGGGTAATGCAGTAAAACTGCAACCACAGTTAAAAGAGGTATATTTCATTGATAAAATGCATGCTTCTTGTCTCATGTGTTGCTTAAACAGTTATCATAAATCGAAGGAACTTGCACAAGTTTGTGGTCTTAGACAGTCGAAATAACGACAAATGCTGCCTAAATGCATCAGCGCTGCATTAGGGTGGCCGGTGCTGCATTAGAGCTATGTAATTACAAATGCTTTTTTTCTTTTTCCCTTTTTAAGCCACTACTACGAACGAAATATACTTATCTTCTGTTGTAGTTATGCAAACGCAGTCGTGAGATTCATACCGTAAATCTTATATGATATGAATTATTTTCAATATAATTATTTGCGGAAATGTTCGATATTTAGCTAGTATGTTTTGAAAAAAAGAAATGAAGAGCTATTGTCATCATCCTAACGTCGTCGTAGTTTTCGTCGTCTGCGTCTGGTTAACATATATAGGACTCACACCACTATTATCTCCCTTGAATACTCCTGCCCTACAGATGAAGGAGGTAGATAAAAAAAACAAGTTCGCTTTTCTACATTTTACAGGATACATTGATTTATCTTTACCAGGTTCTAAATCTACAGCATTTTAGGAAGAGATCCCAGAAAAATGCATGTTGATATAAGATTTCTAGCTAATTCTGCCTCATTTTACACATCATGGGTCTAATCTCCACGGGGTTGTATTTTTGTCTAAATTTTGATAGGTGTCAGGCAAACATGAAATTAAAAAAAGTTCAATCTGGTAAATATTCGTTAAAAGTTAATAGCATGCAGATATTGGATCAATGAATAATTTAAGCATAAATACATGTTGCAAAATCTTTTTTATCTCTATGCCACGAACAAAAACATTACAATGGGACACTATGGAAAATTAATTGTGGTGTGAGACGTTAAGAAAGAGCTGCAGAATGGGTATCTTTATTCGTTATTCTTAAGGCATTGCGCTTTAGAGCTGCAGAATGGCATTTTTATCCGTCATCTCTAAGGTATTGCGCTTTAGAGCTGCAGAACGAGTATCTTTCATCCTTTAATGCTAAGGCATTGCGCTTTAGAGCTGCAGAACAGGTATCTTTCATCATTCATCTCTAATGCCTTGCAATTTAGAGCTTCAGAATGGGAATTTCCATCATTCTTCTCTAAGCCCTTGCGCTTTAGAGCTGCAGAACGGGTACCTTACATCCTTCACCTCTAAGCATGGTTTGTGTATCTGCGAACGTTTCAGACATGTTAGGACACAGTTAACACGGTTATTCAGAAATCCCGTCTGTGTATGTATAGTTACTTCAAGTTATCTCCATATTGCAGGAATTAGCAGAATTCTTACTTGATACCATGATTAACTAAAAATTAACTATATTTTCAAAACCTATACAGGTATAAGCATAATTTTAACTTTATTTTACAGCTATTGGCTTGTAAAACAAACACACATATCAATGAAGACAGACTATTTTGAAAAAATGTCAAAATTAAAGCGAGAGACTGTTACTTTTCCTGGAAAATCAAAATTTTGACGGGTAACCCTTAGTTTGAGTTTATTATTTTCAGCATTTTTCTCAATAATCATTTCTTAAAGATCATTTTTATGCTATATTCAGATGTAGAGATGCCTTCTCATGTATATTTGAAAGTTTCAGACATAGCTGAGCACAAATGACCAGGAAAATGCAAAATCCTTATCACTACTGTAGATTTTCAAAATATTAAAGGTGCTCGGCCTGAATTTCGACCAATACCCTAGGTCACTAAAACTTGAATAATTTGAAAAGCAATAAACATGGAATCAAACTTTTAGCACTTTTCAGCGTGTAATTGATTTGTATACATGTTCAATTATTATTGAGGTGATCATTAGAAAAAAAAATGACCTTAAGGACTCACACCACTATTATCTCCCTTGAATACTCCTGCCCTACAGATGAAGGAGGTAGATAAAAAAAACAAGTTCGCTTTTCTACATTTTACAGGATACATTGATTTATCTTTACCAGGTTCTAAATCTACAGCATTTTAGGAAGAGATCCCAGAAAAATGCATGTTGATATAAGATTTCTAGCTAATTCTGCCTCATTTTACACATCATGGGTCTAATCTCCACGGGGTTGTATTTTTGTCTAAATTTTGATAGGTGTCAGGCAAACATGAAATTAAAAAAAGTTCAATCTGGTAAATATTCGTTAAAAGTTAATAGCATGCAGATATTGGATCAATGAATAATTTAAGCATAAATACATGTTGCAAAATCTTTTTTATCTCTATGCCACGAACAAAAACATTACAATGGGACCCTATGGAAAATTAATTGTGGTGTGAGACGTATAGTAGCTGAAATATCTTTGATTAAATGTTCTTGTAAGAGAAGCAATTCATGATAAAAAAATCGTTGGTTCGATTCCTGCCATGATCGTATGTGTTGTGTCCCTGACCACGATACTTTATCTGCATTTACTTAGTACTGGTTCTGCTCTGGAAGACATCGAGATTAAAATAAGTTCAAAGAGCTTCATAGAGTTTTCATTAAAATCGATGTAAAATAAATACGTTTAAACTAAACCAATTAGAGATGACAGCCAGTAGACCGTGAGCCATACGCTTTTTTGTTACCATCTCAAGGGACAAATTCTTACTAGTACCATGTTATTGAGTACCTTGTAGAGAAACAAAAAATCCATGATAGCAGCATGAACAGGGTAGCTGATTCCTGTTATTAGTTATCTCCCCCTTTTAAGCAAAACTCTTGTTTTTTTAAAAAATCGTTTTCGCTGAAACTAGAAGAGCTACAGGTCTAATAGTTTGCATGTATTATACATTTAGGGTCCTCTACCAAGTTTATTTATAAAATGGTGACCCCAGGGTCAAATATGGCCTAGCCCCGGGGGAAATATTTTTTCATACAGTTATATAGGAAATCTTTAAAAATAAATAATTTTCTCAAAAACTGTAAGAGCTAGAGGTCCCATATTATGCATGAAGCATAAGCTTATGGTCCACTAGCAAGTTTTCTAAAACTGTTGACCCTGGGGTCATATCTGGCTCCGCCCCAGGGGTCATATATTTACATAGAGTCATATAGAAACATCTTTAAAATCTCTTCTTTAAAAAAAACAAGAGCCAGAGGTCTATTATTTTGCATATTGTACAAGCTTATGGTTCTCTACCACTTTTGCTGAAATCGTGACTCTGTGTCCAACTATGCCCAGTTCTGGGGTTAAAGATTTACAAAGAGTTATATAGGAAAGTCCATAAAAATATTCTTTTTCTGATACTACAAGAGCTAGAGGTCTAATACGATGCATGTAGCATAAGAGTATCGATCTCTAGCAATTTATTTCGTTCAAATGGTGATCTTATTGTCAAATTTCGCCCGGACCCGGGGGTCACATATTTACAAAGAGTTATGTAGAAACGTCTATAAACATCTTCTCTGAAACTGCAAGAGCTAGAGGTGTTATAAGCTATATTTAGCTTAAGATTACTGTCCTGTACCAAATAATTTAAATGGTGTCCCTTGAATCAAGCGTGGAATCAAATTTGGCCCTGTCCCGTGGGTCACACTATAACATTGAATTATATAGGAAAACATATTCAAACAGCTTCTCTGATACTTCAAAAGCTAAATAATAGTTCGAATGTACCATAAGCTTATGATCCTCAACCTAGTTTGTTCAAATGGCGACAATTGGGTCAAATATGGCCACTACGAGGTCACAGTTTTACAGATTTATATAAAGAAATTGTTGTTGTTTCTTAAAACATGAGAGCACTTTGAGACAAGGCGAGTGGGTCTCTTGTTTTTCGCTTGAAGTTGTACACTTTTCATAAAATCACTTCAAAAGTTTTAAGCGAACTGAAATATATAGAGAATTTGACTTTTGATAAGGTATTCCATTATGAAGACTTAACCATGTTTACAAATCGCGTATTGAATAAATCCATGAACTAAAATCACAAAGTAGACCACTGCATTTGCGACAAATTGCAAAAAAAAAAGAAAGAAAAAGAAAGGAAGAAAAGGCATTTTACTGTTTAACTGTTGATTTTTAATTGTTTGTTATACAAATTTTAAAAAATAACCCGCCAAATTACGACAACATTACACTACAAAAACAGTTTATCAAAACTCTATCCAGGTGTTCATGTCATATAATAATGTATATGTGTCGCTTAAAAGTAAATGTTTATTCATGGGTTTTTGTAATATCCGTAATTGAATAAAGAAAGATAAAAATATCGGACAAGGAAAGCAGCATTCAAGGACGACAGTCAACCACAAAACACAAAAACAAACACGCAAACAGACAAACGAGAAGGCAAAAGTAATAAAAATGCAAACGACATCACAAACACAAAATAGTTGACAATAGGGCTACCGCCTTGGAACAGTCAGTGGCAACAAAGGCCACTGGGGGTTTAAACCGGTTCTAGGGTGGACCAAACCTCACACTTACCCTACTGTCATCCCATTAAAACAGGACAGTGTAAATAAAGAAATCCCCGCCATGATCTAATCTCTAACCAACAAGGCAGCATCAATAGGCAGTGTAAAATGAATTATCAATTTTATTTTTTTTTGTCTGGCTGGTTAAAGCTTTTTATATTGTATCTATAGAGTTTTGATTCTCAAACGATGTAAGTTATGTATATACCTCGTGGTCAGTAGGTTTAGAAACGATGTACATATGTTGTAAAATGTGGCTGTTGTTGGCGGGATAGCTACTTTAACTGCAGTAGCACCTGTATGTCAGATATAGCTTTTAGAGTAAACATCAGTAAACTAACCGTGATCACTAAATGTAATCTATCTTTTTTTTTATATCTTATATGTATGTTATATTGTCACATTAAGTTATATTATTTAAATCAGATAATATATACTGAGTATTCTTAATTGTCCTGTTTTATCCCAAGGCATTAATTGCCAAGTTTATCAAAACAGCAATGAGCTGGGAATATATAAGGCTTGCAGGCATATTGCAACTCGACATACATGAACTTGATGCTAACTTGCTAGATAAGAGAGACCGTTGTAAACCCAGCTTCTTGGATATAATCTTTATGACGGATTAACATATTAGTTGTATGTACTTTAATGCAGTCATCCTGCTTGAGCGCATACAGCCTGTTGATGCAGTGGACAGCACGGAGGACTTTAAATTCAGAGGACCCTGGTTCAAGCCTCACCGGATCCAGTGAATTTTGTCGGTGTGTTCTTAGGCAAGACACTTATACCCTCGTCCGCGGATGGGGACGTAAACCAGGCGATCCAGTGTATCGCTTGTTTTTTTCTCCCATCATGTTAAAGAAACATAGGTGTCTATTCGTCAGTACGGTGGGTTCCTAAATGCCTATATATCCCCCCCCCCCCCACACACACACTCCCTCTCTCTCTTCATTGGCAATACACCTTCGGTTTTAGGTAATAATCATTCCACTTGCACTTTGCATGCGCAAACGTAGGGTTGATGCTTACTATCCTAGGTTAATTCCATACTCTAAATCAAGCACGGAGAACATTACAACCTATGTTTAAATACATATCCTAAGCAGGTGATATTGTAACAACTGCACCAATACTAACAAATAGTTGCCATGGTAAGTAGTTAGTACAGTGATCTGGGTATCACTCTAAAGATATTTCTTCGTCGGCGCCGTGTTGTTCCCGGGCAAGAATATGACCACTGCATATCTAGGCATAGGGGTAAAATTTCCTCGAATTCATGTTAATTTTGTCATTTTTGTTCTTATTTTCATCATGAAACCTGTATTGTTTCAGGTGCTACTTCAGTGGTGGCAGTGATCGTGGCTCCAGCGAAAAATGGATTGTTTACTAGAGAATTTGCAACAACTCTGCAGTTCTGCAGGTATGAAGGTTCTAGGCACATTATGCAAATTTGTATCTGGATGTTAATGAAGAGTTAGCCGGATCGAATGTTCATTCCTGTTGGCGCCATATAACATGTTTGTGTTGGTGCGACGGAAAACCCCAATTCAAATCATTTCATCTTCGTCGATTCTTTTTTCAGTAACACAAAAATGGTTCGTGCAAATGCAAATACTACTATTTTTACATTTCATATGCAGAATTCTTCATTATGTTGTATATGGGTGGGGTAATTCAGGTGTAAAAATCCTTAAAATATGCATAAATTGTAATTAAAAAGTATAAAAAATAGACAACTTTTAAGATTTTGCGTAGCAATGTGCAATGTTTAATTATGTATTTATGTGTAATATATAATCCAAATGTGTAATCATAATAAGTATTGCCATGACGCATACACCTAAAAAAACAAAAAAACCAGGTTAAACAGCACATTTCCTTTATCTAGAATCCTTTGGAATATGTGTCGTCTGTGCAATATATGTATATATCAGAACATTTTAATACTATTTATTTTGCAGTTACTTTGAAGAAGGCTTATACTTCCAGTTTGGCATGTGTCTAAACTTATCAGACTTACAGAACATATATGTGCAATACCAGGAACATTGCTTAGTACTTAATTTCATCAATATATCATAACAATCCCTTATTCATATTATAATATTTTTTAAATCATGTAGAAAGGTTGTACATTACTGATTCTTACAAGTTTACACATATATTGTAAAAAATATTAACTAAACTAAATGCATAAAAATGTGTCAATAGTGGGTGGGGTATATTGACTTCTAATTTGAAGCAAAATCGAGATTTTAAACTGAATTCAGTGCTTAAAAGGAGCTTATTTACGCTTTATTTAACTCAATTAATTGTAAACTTAAGTGCATCTTTAAAAAGTACATCAGTAATTATTCACACAAGCATGACATTCAAAAATGAACTTCAAAAACTTATATGAAAGCGCTACAATGATAACCTATTAATGTTCGATTTATTTTTATAAGCTACCTGCTCCAGATTGCTATCATGGAAAGATGTAATCTATATACATTGCTCTTTTCAAAAAGTGATGGTAGAATTTGTCCCTTGAGTAGGTAACAATATCGAACATTTTGGGTCCTGGCTCAAAGCCTACAGTGAGCGTGATGGCATGACATTGCATATGAGTATAAAGGAAACATACGTTTTCAAAACTTTTGTTGAGTGTCCAAATATAAGAGCTAATTTGCATCAGATAACAGAACACCACCCCTCCTCCCACACACAGCCACACCCCACATACTCTGATCACGATTTTCCAATTAACGTCCGTTAATATCCCTTGTCCACAGCTCCCACATCACCCCTTCCCTTACCCCTACTCCAAGCCCGCCTCCCGATCTAATGAACTGTAATGGTTTCCCAATGTAGGCGCTAGCAGGGCTTTCTTCCGTCGGTATCGACGTCGGCGTCGACGTTCATTAGCAGCAGTTTCTCTGAAACCGCGAGACCAATTGTATTCAATGTTACATGGATACTCCTGGTAGAGCTGCGACCTTACGGATAAAATATATCAATAGGTCAATCGGACATTCAAGATGGTCGCCGTTACTTAAAATAATAACAGCTTTAAACTTCTTCTTTTCAAAAACCACACGACAGATTTTGATTGTATGGTCTTCTATCAAGTTTGTTTAAATGGCGACCATGGGGTCATATTTGGCCCCGCCTCAGGGGTCAAATTCTTTTACATAGACTTGTATAAGGAAATACATAAAGCACTCTTCTCTAAAATCACGACGTATAGAGCTCACGTGTATTGCATGTATTATAAGCTTATGGTCCTGTACCAAGTTCGTTCAAATGGTGACCCTGAGGAAATATCCGGGCACGCCCTGGCGGTCGTAGATTTACGTAAAAGTTAATATACATGTAATAGAAAAATATTTAAAAAATATTATTCTATCAAACTACATAAGCTAAAGGTCTAATATGTTGCAGGTACCATACGTGTATATGTTCATCTATCAAGCTTGTTCAAATAGCGACTTTCGGGTCAAATTTGGTCCTGCCTCAGGAGTCACATATTTTACATAGACTGCTCTGCCAAGGTTGAGCAGTGGAAATTGTGCACAGTTATTTAGTTCCCCTGAATGACCTCAACTTTTCGGACTACCTTACTGAATGCATTATGGGATTCACTTTTGTGACTCACTTATTTTGAGCCACTTTCAAGCATGTTCTCCATTTTCAACAAGCATATTTGATTTTGAGAACTCACAGATGTAATACCATTTTCAGAATAGATTACTGGATGCAGGGATTTTTATTAGAAAATCTTTTATTTTTTATTGGGAGGAGAGCGGGGTCTCCTATCTGAGGTAAATAAGCTCCGAGATAATACGTGTAGTTTAAATGTTGACACACAACAAATAATTGAATATACGTATATGTTTATTTCATACTCATATGCAATTGCCTTCACGTTCCCTCATTACCATCTATTGAATAATGAAATGTCATTACGTGCCCAAACGCACGCTAATGCTTCTCTCACAAGAGTATGTAACCAAAGATATTTCAGTTACCATATATGTTAATCAGACGCAGAAGACAATGACGTTAGGGTAGTACTAGCTCTTCGTTTTTTTAAAACATACTAGTCTAGCTAAAAATCGAACATTTCCGCAAATATTGAAACTGATTCCTAAATAAGATTTGTAGTATGAATCTTACGACTTAGATCTAATGCATCACCGGCCACTCTAATACATCACTGATGCATTTTGGGCAGCATTTGCGTTAATTCGACTGTCTAAGACCACACATGTGTGTAAGTTCCTTCGATTCATGATATCTCTGTGTTTTAATGGCAACACATGTCACTAGAAGCGTTATATCAATGAAAAATACCATTTTTAATTACTGTTGCATTACTTCATTACCCGTCACCGCTAAACATAAAATCTGAAAAACTACTGGATATTCTGTTCGGACATTTGGTGTGGAGTAAGACCTGTCACGGTAGGGTCGAACAACTGTCTTCGAGTTTTAATTCAACGCTTTAAAAAGAATTCAGTCGGAAATAATGACAACATACATTTTCATCATGAAAAATGAGCGCTCAACTGCAACACCGGAAACCCCTCACACGATGCAGACGCCAGCACAATTGGAGCGCTTGGTAGGCGTGATCAATGGAAATACATCTAAGATTAAATATCTAAGATGACAAAATCTTCGAGATAGAATCTGGTTATCCATTAATAGCTATATGATAGGATAGTTAATATAGAATAATTATTACTTTGATATAATCACTATTAGTAACCAATAGTAGGTATATGAGTGCAGTTTATATAGTAATACTGACTTTGTTACAATCACTATTAGTAACCAATAGTAGGTATATGAGTGCAGTGTATATAGTAATAATGACTTTGTTACAATCACTATTAGAGTAACCAATAGTAGGTAAATCAGTGCAGTTTATAAAGTAATAATGACTTTGTTACAGTCACTATTAGTATCTTTTATAAATTGTTAAAATCTTGATCACGTTTATTAGTAATGTATAGAGCATTGTTATCCATTTCCCGCCTTTTTCAATGAAAATTTTGGAAATGACAGCCATTGCACAGGTATACTTACCACAATCGTTTTATTAGATATGGTTTTGATTAACCAGCGGTAATCCATTAAATCGGTGTATTCGGCACTGGAAATACTAATTGCATTGTCTGAAAGATAGCATTGTTATATTACAAGCAAATATACGTTACATCAATATGAATATCAAGTATCTCTTAGTGATTTAAATAACATGACACGAGAACAGTAAGTTTGACGAAAAACTATGAACTTTGAACGTGTAAGACTTTTAGATAGCACAGTATAGAAGACCAGTCAATTTGGTTTCGCATATATTGCCTATTTCAAAAATATTTTAAATACGCAGCGGCAACCGTAACAAGTTGCGGCACAATCACAGCTGTGCACATTTAGTTCCTCGCTGGAACCATCTAATGTACAGGATCTCACTGATTGACACGATAGGTCAGAATGTGTACAGGTAGCCGGATCATCTTAAACAAACATGGTCTGATAAGTATATGTTACAGAAAAGTGAAATTTCTGATTATTTATTTTATATATAGATAGACATTAATTCTCATATCAATAAACAACCAAACATATATCCATTTACAAACACACATACTCTACATATTTTGTTTCTCTTGATTTAAATTGTCTTCATTAATTAAATGAACAGATGAAAATAACTACTCTTATAATATTTATTTAAAAATAGCAGTTTGATTTGTTTAATTAAAGTCCATAGAAAACCACTGCACATGCCAATATATTGTAGTGTTAGAGTCGAGTTTTTAAATTCTTTAAGGGACACAGGATTATCTATAAGTATGTATCCAGCTTTACAATAGTACCTTAGTTTATTCAATGGGTTGTCTGTTATGCTGCTTTCTTGTATTTATTAGACTTAGCGGGTGAAATATTAAATTAAATATTGTTTAAGGATCTATGTTTGTTCAAAATAGAACAAAAACAAATGCATTTTTTACCATATGACATCCTTATTCTTGTTTGGGTTATTCATTAAAAATAGTAGCTAGTGATAAGATAAACCCATTTTAAAAGAGAAATTGGGCGCCTCCGTTATTAAAAATGTAATCAATGCATATGTTGTATGTACAGAAGTGTATATATATCAACCTGACCTTGTCGCATAATATACAATTAATACACAACATTTTTGAGATTTTTGGATGATATTGGTGAGATACAAGAGTTCAGAAAAAGCGAGTTAAATACTTTCCTGCATATCTTCGTAGAACTGTGACCTCGGGGACATGGCCAAATTAAAATCAACGTCATTATTTACATGCTACATGTATAGGCTCTAGCTAGTATTGTTTTAGAATGATAATGTTTAATTATACGCCTATGTTAAGCATTGAACCTCAAGAGTGGGCCAAGTGTGGCACCACGGTCACCAAGTATATGACTATAAGCTTAATATGCTAAATAGTAGACATCTAGCTTTTGTAGTTCCAGAGAAGAAACCAGGTTCAAGTACTTCCTTATATACATTGCATACTAGTATTCTATTTACTCATTCGCGATACTGTTAATATGATATGTTGGTGCATAGAAAAATAGTTAGGTAGAAAGCGTTCCAAAATGATGTACGGAAATATTCCGACACGTTTTATTTAAATTCATCCTGAACAAAAGAGGTAAAGGAACTGTCAGTCGGCATTCCTGGGTTTTTACTTAGTTTTATTTTCTTAATGCCGCCTTTAACGTGTCGAAGTTGTATCAACAAAAACCGGTTATGCTTATTTGTACGATTGGTTAAACAGGCGATTAATCAAATAATTTCGGAGGATCTGAAAGAAGCGACGATAACACGTTCTAGGGATAGAAACTATGAAAAGTAATTAAACGATGAGTCATGGTGCATTGACGCAGTAGTGTCGGCCGACATGTGTTAAGAATATTTCATTTATGTCTCATTATCCGTTTTAAAGCTTGTGTTTAAACAAAGAATTATTATTTTATGTCGATGTTTGCCTTGCATTAGTTTCATATTTCCGTAGATACAATAAGGTTATATAATTGTTAAATATCAAAATCAGGCAGATTGGTTAAATTCACAAACGGAAACATTAAACGTCAATTGTCAGTTACAATGTTCGGCGATAATCGGTGTATACAGGAATATATAGAGGATGCTTCGTGAGTGCTTATTAGTACTGGATTCATTAAGAGTGTTATAAAATATGTCATTATACCTCACGTTTACACTCCTGTATACATTGCCTATATCCTTAGCGTGAAGCAATTTTTACTGTTCACCGGTAAACAATTTTTACTATCATACGATTGTGACGTCACAATATAATATGATAGGACGGCTTGCGACGGTTTGCCGAGCATCATTTCAATTGTGCCAATGAGTTTAATTAATTCAATAATAAACTAGCAGACAAGTGAGTTTTTGTTTACTAAGAAGACTGCACTTAAGAAACCATTTTGTGTGATAACATAGAATTGTTACTAGGGTAACGTTTTCTGGAAACTTCGAAATGTCATGCCGTATTTGCAGGATCTCACTTAATTGGCTTTACCCTAGTAATGAGTTTTTATTATATAACTTTATAAATATGCTCGTAAAATATTACAGCAAATCTAGTTTGTACACATGTAGTGGACGTCGTCATCTCTAGTTTGAGTATAATCAGACAACGCTAATAGGTCTAGCAGCGATACTGATTTTTTTTATTCCATTGTCATAAAGTGAAGGTAATATCAGTAGAGTACGTGCGTACTATGGAATAATTGTATGACGAAGCTATTTTTCTGATACTATGGCTTCTTTACTCAAGTTCATCTCTCCATTGAAAAGGGTGAAATAATTAGCAAAATATATGACAAGAGAGATGATTTTAATTTTGATATTGTTACTTATCCCCATTTAGATGGGGATGTTCCCCGAGCAACTTCTTATGGGGTCTATGTATCTCAACTTATTCGTTTTTCTAGAACTTGAACTTGAGTTGAGGACTTTAATATATCTTTGTATAACTAAAAAGCTACTCCACCAGGGCTACCGTTACCATAAATTTCGTAACACCTATGCAAAATTGTATTATCTGAACTTCTTTCCAAATATAAAAGTAACCTCAAAGGAGGGGACTATCAAATTACCACTGCTGCACACAGCCTGTATGTCAACTAAAATAGCTCATGTAAACATTGTCCTACATATGATGATTCAGCCGAATCTATATTTGAATTGAATCACATAAATATTTCACAAATGAACATTGAAACTTTTCTTTTATCCGTTATAACCACACAAATTCAAGATTTGGTGCCTTTTTGAAGGTCTGTGGACAACCCGCTTTAAATTGTGATGCTTTACATTGTCTGGTTTTGATGATAATACAGAGTAGTTCAAAGCCGTCTGCTGCAGCATGCTTGTTGATAAACACAGCCACGTGGGAAATGCTTACATTCTGTATTAGCAAGGGTCATAACCTCATGGGCTCCTACAGGTAAATTCAAATTGCTTGACAGGTGGTTTAAAACTTTGCAAATGATTGTTTAAAAAAATAATTACACCAATTGATTTAACATGTTTAAATGTGTATTTGTGCAACTTTTCATAATTTATTTTACAGTAGTTTATTCATATTTTGAAAAAGGGACCTCTGATTTATATAGAACCCTGCCCCAGCGCCTTCTCCTGGCTTCTATATGGCAGCTAAGGCTTTAAGAACGCTTCTCCGACAATGACTATCACAACCTGACTTCTATGATGACGTGATTTACAAACTTCGTAAGATCCTTGGTCATGATCATAGTTTCATACTATCTTTTTTAAACTTGTTAAAAGATTTACCAACAAAGGTTATGACCCGATCATTTTGCAACGCACTGCATGCTTGGTGGTTGACCCATTTACAGCTCGCCACTATGCTTTCCTCTTTAATTGTGCGATGACCGGACAGGCTATGTACTCTATGGTGACGTCTACCTAAAGCCCAAAAGGTCGGTGACGTTTGATGTTTGTCTGCAATCTTGTCTTTCGTGCCCTCAATGGTTTGTTCAATGTTTCTTTCTCGTATATATACAGGAGCATCATTGTGGTTTACTTGTATTGCCTATTAAATCTGCCTTGTCTGCCTTGTCGGTTAGAGAATAGTTCATGGTGGGGATTTCTTTATTTAGACTATTTAGTTTCATTGGGATGACAGTAGGGTAAGTGTGAGGTTTGGTGCACCCTAGTACCTGGTTTAAAAAACCCAGCGACCTTTTTTAGCACTGACCGTTCCAAGGCGGTCGCCCTATTGTAAACCCTTTTGTGTTGGTGATGTCTTATTTGGCCTTTTATTCATCTTTAAAGTTGTTCTTTGTTTCTGTGTGTGTTTGTACTTGACTGTCGTCCTTGAATGCTACTTTTCCTGTTCGATTTTTATATCTATTTTGTGTGAGAACACACACACATACACGCTAGAACGCACGCAACTTCTCTCTCACACACACACACACACACACACACGCTATATATATATAATGATATATGCTCTTTGAACTTGGCCTGTGGCATGAACCTATATTCCTATTTTCTTATATCAATGAAGCTGCAATTATACTTTCCAGTGAAATAGTGGATTTTATGAATAAAATAAAACCTTACATTTTCATTGTTTATATTTCGCATGTAAAAATATAACATTTTTTCACTCAAAATGATGTGCAAATGTTAACGTTGCTTACGTTGTTGACGTTATGGACGTAATTGCTTTGACGCATTATTTTTCTTTCTGCATAAATTGCCAGGTTGTGAGTATATAATAAATAGAATATTTGTAGGTTTGTCGTGAATATATGATTTATATTCATCTTGATGTGACAAAAATCTGATATTTTAACTCGTGCTTAATCACTCGTGAACATATAAGTTTTCTCACTTCTGAAAATAAATCCTATATTCACTCAAAACAAACAAATATCCTCTATATATTTAAACTATATGATTCAGATAATATATACTATGAGGTATAAAGGTAGAAACCTTATAAACTATTTTCAGTTTCATATACGATGCGGTACAAAGGAATGTACAGTGGCGAACTGTTTACATAAAAGAGCATTAGCACACACAGCCTCATGCACATATCTAGCGATGAGGTTGGTCCAAACAGCTCACAAATGGGCTTGTAAATCCAAAGTGCTTTATGACGTTTGTTTTCAAATGGAAAATAAGATCCTTGTTTGCATTACAAAGAAACTTTTTTTTTTAATCTCAGCTGTTAATTAGCTGAGGAAAGAGGTTTAGGAAATGTAAAGAAACATAATTATTGATAATACTAAGAAGAACGTTGTGTTGCGAAGGAAGCGTATAAAGGGTGGAAATACCGGTTTTTAGTTAAGGACTATACCATACTATATCTATGATTCTTCTTCTATATTGCTTCAAACAAATAAATTAACTGTTTCGGAGGTTATTAATATAATCATACCAGTACAAGTTATTCCATCTCCGATGTAACCACAATTACACAAGCATGTAAAGGAACCGTACGTATTGGTACAGGCAGCATTTTCATCACAGTTATCGGTGGCTAGATTACACTCATCGTCGTCTGAAAGTAAATACATTTAGGTTTTTATCAGCTATAATCCAATCTATGCCTCTTTTCGATATTTTTAGACTACTTTAAATTGACGAACTGGTAAAAAGAGAATTAGAAATGGAGTAGATTCATAATTACAGCGACAGGTAGAACATGATAAAATAGACGGAGCACCTATGTAAGAGATAAAATTATATTAGTTTAGGGAAGAAGAGGTTTGGTAGGTTAAAGGCAGTTAAAAAGATATAGTGGAAAGCTAAAATGGAGAAATTTCAGTCACAAAATCGGATTGGAAAGGATAACCGACAAATGGTAAACGTACCAGCCCTTTCATTTAAGGACCTATTTCCAAACTACTGTATTTGTGTGGTGGGGGAGGGTGGAGGTGGGAGGTGCGGGTGTGGGGGAGGGTAGGAGAGAGAGGATTTGTATAGGTAACTGTAAATCACAGTTAGGAATACAATCGCAATTTTGTTATTCAATTTTGTATCGGACGATGAGATGTTTCCAATATAGCTTTTGTATGTAGCCAAAATTCTACGTTTTCCATTAGTTGATTCTTGGTTTTATTGTTGTTCTAACAAACAATGAATTACCAAAACAAAAACGTATTTAGTAAAACTAATTTTTTACTGTGTAGTTGTTTTCTTCGTAAAAATTAAAGTTCAAATATTATAAACTCCTATTCCTTAGATCATGTTCAATATAACCATGCTAGTCATAGAAACGTTTAAAAAGATGTTTTAAATATATGATAACTTATTTAAAATTACCTATTAAATGTTTTAATTTTACAATATGCAAACGTTTTAAGCCGAATTTTAAGATTTTATTTTATTCTACAGCCAACACCGTTTTCGCTTCTTGGAGAAGGGGTTGGATGAGGTATGAAGTTTAATACTCGGACCACGTAATGGTTTTGCTAGTTATTGATAAATCATACCAGTACAAGTTATTCCATCGCCCGTGATATCCATTATTACACGAACACGTAAAGAAACCATCAGTATTGGTACAGGCAGCAGCAGTTGCATCACAGTTATCGGTGCCTATAGTACACTCATCGACGTCTGAAAATACATACATGTAACATTGCACACATGGTACAGTATACAATGAGCCATATTGAAAGGTGTAATTGTAATGAAACTACACGACCGGAATAAGTTTCAGAATATTCCCAGAGACGTAATGAACTTCTTAGATTTATAATATTCTTTGACTGCTGTTAATGAATCATGATAATGTGGGGTAATACAATTAATATAAAAATGAAATGCCATGATTATGCATCATTACCTTATCACAATTTCGTAATTTACAACAGTTTTTTCCAATGAGCAAGACGACTATTTAAGATTTCATTCGGTTTCGTTAATCGTATATAGTCGGTGAATCACGTCATTTCTCGGGGACCATACGTCTAAATCATCTGCGGCTCTACATGTACATATTTTAAAGGCAAACGCACGTTTGCATTTAAAATCAAGCGTCGAAGATGATCAAGAATAGATCAAGTTGAAAAAAGTATCTAACTGTTGCGAATTGTCCGAATAGACTGGAATCCGACCGTTTTATTACTCACAACAGACCATTTATTTGGTATAAATTGTTTGTATACCATCGACTGAGTCGTTGTTTAACAAACATTGTACCTATTGCGGGCTGCATGAAAACATGAGCAGTTATTACAGAGACTGCTACCTTTGGCAGCCGAATTAAAAGTATTGCACATTTAATTTGTAGATTTCTTACATGTTAACTGATATGGTTGAATTTATTGGGAATAAAACTATTGCTTCATGTTTGGGTACCAAAAGAGAGTTTGGCCAGTTTTTACTGCGGATCTGACATGTTTGTATGTAAACGGAGACAGGTCAAGTGACTTTGCTTAAGAGAACGTTACTTTTGCTTGGTACTGGTTCAACCCAGGAGGATATCGAGTGTGATTAAAATAAGTTCAGAGAGCTTTCGTTACAATCGATGTAAAATAAATATATTTAAACTAACATTGGCTGTTTTATGGTTTTAAATGATTTGTCATGGACATTGCTTGGAAATTAGAGCCATAATATAAATATGTTATGTTTATATTTATTAGTAACCATCTGCCACCTAATAAAGTCGTCAATGTGATGTTAATTAGTAAACAGCAACCTTAAGAAAATGGCGTCATAAGAGTATCAGTGTACAACATGTAAAACGTTTAAACATATGTTATACTTTTTAAGTAACAAATTACCCTACACTATTTTTATTTAAAATTTAAAATTAACGGTACCATTCCACATATTATTTTTGAAGTTACCAAGAAATACCAATCAGTATATTAAATAAAAGGGACAAAATTAACACAGTCCAAACAAAATATTAAGAAACATTCATTTTCTCATATAAGATACAATATCTGAAACTAATCTGACTAATTTAAGATTTCCTGCACTTCAAACAGCTTTGTGTTACACGAAATGCACATTTACCTTGATATTTCAAATGGTTGACATAACATACGATCTCTCGATAGAGTAAATATAATATCCCTCAATGGCAGATCATTATTTCTTTTTAATTATATTGAAAAAAAATATTCAAATACAGTTCATCGTACATAAATGTATGTGTTTTTCTAACCAAATGCAGTAACAATACAACGAACTGTAAACCCAATAGCTCCAATAGCAGTTAATCAACGAAAGTGAACGGAATACGCGCGTTTCGGCTCCCGTCAGGCGAATAAACGCTTCATTTTGCTTCCATCCCATATGTACGCGATTTCTGCTTTCAGCGATGAACTATGGCTTCCAGAAAAGGTAATAGCGACAGGCGATACAAACATGCTGTTTTATTTAGTTTTATCTTGATATATTTCAAATACCTCGTGTGTTTTGTTTTTAGGGATATTTGTTAAACTATACAATATACTCTGTTTAATGAATGTGTTTTCAACGAAAGGCCGATGCTTTTAGCAGTATTGCTTGCGTAAGGTGTATCTACATTTCTTCTTCACATATGCCTTTTTCTCAATATTTTGAAAATGCCCACTTTCTGGCTACCAGATCGATTCTAAAATATAAATATTTAAGTTTGTCGATATGCGGCTTCCAGGTTTTACTTCTATTTCATGAGTGTACATCTTCCACAATTGTAAAACATGTATTCGTGAAAGAAAGTTTATCATATCTTATGCACGTGTCCAAGTAGTGTCACGCATGAAGGATGAATACATAAAGCAGTCTTTGGAAACTATACCGAAGTTGTATACTGTCCATCTAGCATGTTTATAATGACATTTGACATTGCAGAAAATGGGTGCGTATACTCGAGAAAACGGCCGCGTATATCTCCATATATTCAACGTATACGTATGCGGGAGAAAACGGCCCCGTATATCTCCGTATATTCAACGTATACGTATACGGGAGAAAGCGGCCCTGTATATCTCCGTATGTTCAAATTATACGTATACTGGAGGAAACAGCCCCGTATATCTCCGTATACCGTATATCTCCGAATATTCAACGTATACGCATAAGGGAGAAAACGGCCCCGTATATCTCCGTATATTCAACGTATACGCATACGGGAGAAAACAGCCGCGTATATCTCCATATATTCAACGTATACGTATACGGGAGAAAACGGCCGCGTATATCTCCGTATATTCTCCGTATATTCAACGTATACGGGAGAAAACGGCCGCCTATATCTACGTATATTCAACGTATACGTATAAGGGAAAAAACGGCCGCGTATATCACCGTATATTCAACGTATACGTATACGGGAGAAAACGGCCGAGTATATTCAACGTATACGTATACGGGAGAAAACGTCAGCGTATATCTCCGTATATTCAACGTATACGTATACGGGAGAAAATGGCCGCGTATATCTCCGTATATTCAACGTATACGTATACGATAGCCACTGACAGAGTTTCAAAAACGCGTACACGGGGAAAAATACGGACGTTTTATAACTCCGTATATTTGGTTTAAAGTACTGAGAAACACAGAGTTGTCTGGCTTACTCTCTGTATACAGATAGGATTGTATATCTACAATCATATACATGTGCATCTTTAGATATGACTTGGATATTATCATAAACAAATCAAATATGGTCCCCCAAGATGGACTTTTTTGGGTCAACGTTTTTAAAATAGATATATTTAGTCAAATGAAATATTATGTAGGGATTATTTTAATTAATTAATTATTATTTTTGGTTTGTTGGGGTGGGTGGGTAATAGAAACCATGGACAAAATAAAAAATATGATCAACAAACAAATTTTCATTAAATATGTCTAATATGAATTTATAGATTGTAAGATATATTTCTCAGTAGAGTGCTAGCACAATAATGTTCATATCTACCGAATGTATATGAAACAGTTCGAACTTCAAAATGAGGGCATACATGCTACATTTACCTGTACCACAGTCGACCCCTGTCCATCAAGATGTACATGCTACATTTACCTGTACCACAGTCGACCCCTGTCCATCTAGATGTAATGTTACATTTACCTGTACCACAGTCGACTCCTGTCCATCCAGATGTACATGCTACATGTACCTGTACCACAGTCGACCCCTATCCATCCAGATGTACATGTTACATTTACCTGTACCACAGTCGACCCCTGTCCATCTAGATGTACATGCAACATTTATCTGTATCACAGTCGACCCCTGTCCATTCAGATGTACATGTTACACTTACCTGTACCACAGTCGACCCCTGTCCATCTAGATGTACATGTTACGTTTACCTGTACCACAGTCGACCCCTGTCCATCAAGATGTACATGTTACATCTACCTGTACCACAGTCGACCCCTGTCCATCTAGATGTACATGCTACATTTACCTGTACCACCGTCGACAACTGTCCAGCTAGATGTACATGCTACATTTACCTGTACCACAGTCGAACCCTGTCCATCATGATGTACATGCTATATTTACCTGTACCACAGTCGACCCCTATCCATCTAGAAGTACTTGCTACATTTACCTGTACCACAGTCGACCCCTGTCCATCTAAATGTACATGCTACATTTACCTGTACCACAGTCGACCCCTGTCCATCCAGATGTACATGAGCATGTAAACGTGCTACGTCCGTTATAGCAATGGCCTCCATTTTGACACGGGTTACTCGAGCATTCATCTATATCTAAAAAGGTATAAAACAAACAGAGATGTAATCAATTCAAGATAATCTGTGTGAAACAACACAATTCGATATGTGTGACGTTTCATTAGTCTTGTAGTAAGCATGGTGTTTAAGAGAGATTACCGACACACACGTCTATTCCCAAAATTCTATGTACGTTGAGTATCAAAACTTCTTGTTTGTCTGTTTACGTGTTTGTTTCTGTGTTTTGTTGTTGACTGTACTCCTTGAATGCTACTTTCCCTGTCCGATCTTTTTATATTTCTTGGTATATCCAACATCCTTCAGAAAATGGCGCCATGGGAGTATCAGTATCGAAAATATAAACTATTTAAACAAACGTAAGGAAGTAATCATTATGATGTTTTATTTGCAGGTTTGTTTCAAAACATCTCAGAGGACATCGTTAATTAGTAAAATGAATAGATTTACTAGCTATGATCTAACAAAATCGTTGGTTGATCTTGACTTATAACTTTGAGCATACAGAGCTGAATTTGGAGTGCGGCACGTATTACTTTGAAGTCTGTGGTGCATAATAGTATGTATTTTGTTACTATATTATAGTAATACATGTAATAATAGTTTGTATTTTGTTACAAATACAAGAAACAGTAGCTTCAGTTACCTCAGTATTTACCTTTTCAATCTAAATAGAATAACATTAACATACAGGTTGTATCAATCTATCTATATATTTAAGATATATTACATCACGTTGTTTATATTTTCGCAATTTACATTCAAGAGTTTAAAAAGGGTATGACAGGAGAAAACAAATAAGGGTAATCATGCTTCATTTACCCGTGCCACATTCCGCCCCTGTCTATCCAGGTGTACATACGCAAGTGAACCGGTTACGTCCATTATCGCATCTACCTCCATTTTGGCACGGGTTTCTCCAGCATTCGTCTATATCTACAAAATGTTATTTGTAAGTCAAAGGTACATATACTATGAATGAGTTACGGGTGGATAAGTTTCATCCTATTGTTATCTAGCCTTCGATCATGTAACATAATAATTTATGAAAGTGTCTCTTTAAGTTTGATGAGTTAAAATGAACCTGTTCATACAGGTTTCAACCGGTTCCTAGAGGGCGCTATATACTCGTTTGCACGTGCAAAGCGAGTATACGCTGACGTGTACAGAAAGGTTTTTCTGTCGTTCGAATCCGACAGGCAAACAGTAAAGTCGCTTCATCCAGTTGTTCTTAAAACTAGTTAGAAATCGGGCTGTCTTTAACATATGGAGTCAGCGGAGGAGCCAGGAATGCAAACAGAGACATGAGAACAATCCAGAGCGCGTTTTCACGGTCCCGGATTGTTAACTCGCAACGGGCGGCGGGCCGTTCATACAACAAGTGAACAACAAACAGACCAGTTCTTTTCGTTGGCAAAGAACAGCAACCGAACACGATACATGCTTCGGTGTGGTAACAGAGGACACTGCATGAGGGCTTGTCGGAGGCATGCCACTCCCTCAGGGCTACCGGAATTTAAAGAGTGTCGGACACTAGTGCAAGGAATAGATACAACAATAAATGATAAGTACTTTTTTAATTACTTTGAACGAAGAAAACAGTACATATATGACATTATTAAACGATCATTCAGAATTTTTTGAAATTCAGGAAATAATTTATTTCAAAATAGCGGAAATGTTATAAGTACAGTTACAAGTTTTGCTGTGTGTCCCTTTAAGGGAGGTGATTAAACTGGAGATGGAATTGTTTAAAATTTGTAATGTTTCTTGACGATGGATGGGGGACTATCAGCGATAAGGCAGCATGCATGAAAGATTCTGTTTTTGTACAGAATTGTCTAGAGAAAGCAGGTTTTGTCATAAATTATAATGAATAAATGGCGTTTTACGGCACGACGACACACAAATATGTCATATTGTGCGCAAAAAACAAAACGATGAAGAAATTAAGTAGTAATTAAAAATTAATGTAAATATATAAAGATAAAACTATTAAAAATAAGGGATGACATGGTAGTAATATAAACTATATATGTAAATCAATAAATGCCCGTCAACGGGTATATAAACAATTAAATATATATACGAACTCGTAAATTATAATAAATCATTATGGGATCCTGTAAACAGTCTGACATGGGTTGGTCTTTGCTTGGAAAGTATTGAATTTAACCTTTCCATACCAGAGAAGACAGTTCAAGGACTCTTGATTTAATAATTAATATTCTACCGAATATTAGCGAAACTTACTGGCAGAGTAATTTCATTGATGCCTGCTATTGACAATATCGCGAGATTTATATACGTATATATCTCCTTGGGATCACTTATTTAAATTAAACAGTGACGATCCCTATATCATGTATATTGAGGAATACCTATTTTGGTAGAATAAAGTAGACCATCTGAACATCCGAAAACAGGGTGATGTTTCTCGCTGCAAGACTATGATAGCAACAGAGCATGCGGAGCGCCAATTCAATCTTCCACAAAGAATGGTCAGAAGTAAACGCCTTAAAACATTTAAGCAGCAAAACTAGTAATTAATGTGTTTGCTAAATAACAAGTCGGTTAAATGGTTCACGTATTCTAAAAAAACAAAAACAAAAAACAACAAAAAACGCCACAATAATTACTATTTTGTCATTTTATGGATCCGTCGTCAGGCCGACGCAGAACATATTTATGTCGTACTGTATCGATCCGGTGTCGGGCGGACACTGCTACAATTTTCTCATTTTATGGATCCGGCGTCAGGCCGACGCAAAATGAATGTATCTGGTATTGTATCGACCCATTGTAGGGCGCCTGACGCAGTCACTATACTGTCAATTTTACGAATACGGCGTCAATCCGAGGTCGGGCGGGCACAATCACTATATTGTTATTGTAAGGATCCGGCGTCAGGCCGAAACAGAATGTATTTATTTTGTATTGTATCGATCCGGTGTCGGGCGGACACAGTCACTATATTGTCGTTTAATGGATGAATGCAGAATGTATTTATTTGTCGTTTTATGGATCCGGCGTCAGGCCGACGCAGTATGTATTTATTTTGTATTGTATCGATGCGGTGTCGGGCGGACACAGTTACTATAATGTCATTTTATTGATCCGACGTCAGGCCGACGTAGAATGTATTTATTTTGTATTGTATCGATCCGGTGTCGGGCGGACACGAACCATTTTTTGGATCCGGCGTCGGGCCGACGCAGAAAGTATCTGTTATATTGTATCGACCCGGTGCCGGGCGGGCACAAACCTTTTTTGGATCCGGCGTCGGGCCGACGCAGAAAGTATCTGTTATATTGTATCGATCCGGTGTCGGGCGGGCACAAACCATTTTTGGATCCGGCATCGGGCCGACGCAGAAAGTATCTGTTACATTGTATCGATCCGGTGCCGGGCGGGCACAAACCTTTTTTGGATCCGGCGTCGGGCCGACGCAGAAAGTATCTGTTATATTGTATCGATCCGGTGCCGGGCGGGCACAAACCTTTTTTGGATCCGGTGTTGGGCCGACGCAGAAAGTATCTGTTATATTGTATCGATCCGGTGTCGGGCGGGCACAAACCGTTATTGGATCCGGCGTCGGGCCGTCGCAGAAAGTATCTGTTTGATTGTATCGATCCGGCGCCGGGAGGGCACAAACCTTTTCTGGATCCGGCGTCGGGCCGACGCAGAAAGTATCTGTTATATTGTATCGATCCGGTGCCGGGCGGGCATAAACCTTTTTTGGTTTCGGCGTCGAGCCGACGCAGAAAGTATCTGTTATATTGTATCGATCCGGTGTCGAGCGGGCACAAACATTTTTTGGATCCGGCGTCGGGCCGATGCAGAAAGTATCTGTTATATTGTATCAATCCGGTGCCGGGCGGGCACAAACCTTTTTCGGATCCGGCGTCGGGCCGACGCAGTAAGTATCTGTTATATTGTATCGATCCGGTGTCGGGCGGGCACAAACTGTTTTGGATCCGGCGTCGGGCCGACGCAGAAAGTATCTGTTATATTGTATCGATCCGGTGTCGCGCGGGCACAAACCTTTTTTGGATCCGGCGTCGGGCCGACGCAGAAAGTATCTGTTTTATTGTATCGATCCGGTGCCGGGCGGGCACAAACCTTTTTTGGATCCGGCGTCGGGCCGACGCAGAAAGTATCTGTTATATTGTATCGATCCGGTGCCGGGCGGGCAAAAACCTTTTTTGGTTCCGGCGTCGGGCCGACGCAGAAAGTATCTGTTATATTGTATCGATCCGGTGTCGGGCGGGCACAAACTGTTTTGGATCCGGCGTCAGGCCGACGCAGAAAGTATCAGTTATATTGTATCAATCCGGTGCCGGGTGTGGATCCGGCGTCGGGCCGACTAAGAAGGTATCTGTTATATTGTATCGATCCGGTGCCGGGCGGTCACTAACCTTTTTTGGATCCGGCGTCGGGCCGACGCAGAAAGTATCTGTTATATTGTATCGATCCGGTGCCGGGCGGGCACAAACCTTTGTTGGATCCGGCGTCGGGCCGACGCAGAAAGTATCTGTTATATTGTATCGATCCGGTGCCGGGCGGGCACAAACATTTTTTGGATCCGGCGTCGGCCCACGCAGAAATATAAACGTTATATTGTGCGGGCACAAACATTTTTGGGATCCGGCGTCGGGCCGACGCAGAATGTATTTACGTTATATTGTATCGATCCGGTGCCGAACGGGCACAAACATGTTTTGGATCCGGTGTCGGGCCGACGCCAGACCTATTTGAGCTTGTGTCGGGAGGACACATCAACTATTTTTGTTATGTAATATGGACCTCCGGCGTTAGGCAATCTCATTATGTATTTACGTTTTACTGAATCGATCCGGTGTCGGTCGGACACAAACCCTTTTGGATTCGGCTTTGGGCCGACGTAGAAAGTATTTATGCTTTAAATACCGTTTATTTGTTTAAAGTGTCAGTTATTATTGTTTCAATATAAGAAAGGTTCTTGGGTCGTAAAAGCGAGAACACATAAAAGCACGTGTCCATGCAATTCCTTAGTAACATATTTCGAACGTTTCAATCTCGGTCATGAATCAGAAATATTAATTTCAGAAATCAAAACAAAGTTTTGTATTAAGGAAAGGAAATCATATCTCATAGCAAATCAAGGTATGTGGGATCGTTTGTTTAAAATCTCGGGAGATGGAGAACACCCTAAAGATGGGTATGTGATGGAAGGCGACGACACAAACATAATAATTAAAGCGTTTCTAGATAATGTACCCGCTCTTTAAAAATTCGAATACATGTTTGCCTGTGCGAATTACCACCCTTCTATTGTTTGTTATTCTTTTAGAATGTAACATTTATTGGTATAATTTGAAATTATTTGGAGAATAGATCATAAATGTTTTATGTTTGTTTGAACAGAGCGAATTAAAACATAAAATAATTTATGAAAGTGTCTCTTTAATAATTTAAAGTTCGATGAGTTACAATGAACCTGTTCATACAGGTTTCAACCGGTTCCTTTAGGGCGCTATATACCCGTTCGCACGTGCATAGCGAGTATGCGCTGACGTGTACTGAACAGAAAGGTTTTTCTGTCATTCGAATCCGACAGGCAAACAGTAAAGTCGCTTTTCACACCCACCCACCCATCTACGTCATTAAGAACTTTAATATAAAGTTACAATAATCGTAGTATTACCATAGACGATGCTTCACGGCACCGACGGGTTAAATATGGCTGATGTACACCGGAAAATATATTTAAAGTAAAACCATATTATGTATCATGATGAATTATATAATAACAGTGCGATATAGCACAGCGAGACAGTATTCAAATAATTGTTATTAACAATTGTTATTTTTAGTTCTTTTGTAGTACCGTTCTAAGAAGGATGGAAATAGGCTGTGGTGAGTTCCGGACAATAAACAGTGAAAACAGGAGAGCAGAATAGCGCACATACATATCAAACGCTAAATAAAACTCGAGACGGAATGCTAGTTTCAATTTGATGAAATATTGTATTACACCACGCAAGGGTTGTTTACTTGGGTGAAACATGTGCGACGTTATTGATTATTTACGTAAACATATTGTGGTGCGTCCAAATATGTTATGCTACATCATAATAAATGGTAGCAAATATACCATGTCTGAAGGAGTGCCAACGGTTCAGGGGGTAGAGCGTCTTACTGTAAATTATAATATCTGTGTTCGAGTCCCGAGAGAGGCAAACCTCTTTCTGTTTTGTGATATTGCTACCTGTGAACAGGTACGATGTGCACTACTGGATGTCAACAAAGTAAATGGTGTTTTGCGTTAAATTTGAACATGAGCTCGTGAACACGAAACAACAAGATCTTACGATGAGGAATGCGATTTTCGTCAGGTATGGAACTATTGTTGATAGACACATTGTTGGTATGTCTATGGGTACTAACTGTGCACCTCTTGTCGCAGACTTGTTTTTGTATTGCTATGCAAATAGTTTTTATGTTGAGTCTTTCACAAATACTTAGGTAGATCTCATCGAAGCCTTTAATGACGCCTATCGCTTTCCTACTATGGTAAATAATGTATACCCTAAAGAACTTGAACTTAACAAATCTAGCAATTCTGACATCGCTTCTTTTCACGATTTGCATCTTTCAATTGTAAATAGAGAAATAATGAGCAAATGTGATGATGATTTTAATTGCGATATCGTTAAGTATCACCACTTAGACGGGGATGTTCCTAGAGCGGCATCTTATGGGGTATACGTTTATCAGCTTATTAATTTTTCTGAAGCTTGAAGTGGAGTTGAGGACTTTAATATGCGTAACATTTGTTTATCTGAAACCCACTCCATCAGGGCTACCGTTACCATATACTTCGAAAAACCTTTGCAAAAAGTTATTATCTGTAACCCTGAACTGCTTTTAAAATATTAAAGTGTTTTGAGAACTCGTCAGCGACAAGGACTATCACAAACGTTCGCAACTACGCTTTTCTTTTTGATTGTGCGGTCATCGGACAGATTGTGGACCCTACGATGACGTAAATCATGATAGGATGGTTATGTTTGATATTTTTCTCCGGTCTTGTCTTAACGTGCCCTTAATGATTAATTCTCGTATTGCTCCGGCTTCTGACAAGTCAGTGAGTATTTACTGTGTGACTTTCTATGTTTTTGTTTGTTTATATTACTATTTACATGATCATATTTGTGTTATTCTTATATTGCCCAGCAATGCTAATTTGGTAGAGAATATAGCCTGACGGAGATTTCTTTATTTAAGCTCTCCCGTTTTATTGGGATGACAATAAAGTAAGAGTGAGTTTTGGTGCACCTTAGAACCAGATTTAAACACCAAGCTGCCTTTTTTTATTAAATAATTCACTAGATACGATTCAAAATATGTTCTGGAATTGTGAATTTTCCAAGCAATACTGATCAGAGGTCGTTTTAAATATAAACGAAGATATAAACACAGTCAAAACAGTATATTTAGAAACATTCATTTTTATTTAAGATAAATATTTGATGCTATTCTGACTAAAGCTGATACTGAACATACCATCGGACACTCAATGTTTATTAACTAGATTTATATTATGCATACAGATTGGATAGTCTTTTGTTCTAATACATATTTGCAAAAATATTAGCATGGTAAAGTTAGTTAACATTATGTTGGATTATTTGCAAGTCTGTTTACATAAAATCTCGGAGGACATCGTTAATGAGTAAAATGAAGAGATTTAGTAGTCACTGACCAGACATAATTAGTTCATGATCTTGACTCGTGACCTTGAACATACGGCTCTAAATTTGGTGTGCGACACATAGTATATTTCTTTATATCGTGCTTAATCGTATGGGATTTGTTATCAAATACAATACAAATGCAAAGTCCAGTTGCCACATTTGCAATTAATAACTCTTTCAATCGAAAGGGCATATATTAACAAACCTGTAGTAGCTATCTATATATAGATTTAGGATATATTACACATTAACATAAATATAGATAGATCAGCTAGAGCAATGCTGTTTATATTTTCGTAATATATATTAAATAGTTTAGAATTGAATTGAATGTTGTTTAACTGCTCATCAACATAGTATAGGTTATTTAGAGCCGCCCCAGAGAAAGGAAGGATACATAGGAATCCGGGAACCTGCCCTAATCTTATTATCGAATAGATTCCTATGGTTCTTTAACGTGCTCGGAGGATAGACCGATACACGGGACCGCCCGGTTTACGTCCCCATCCGACGGACGAGAAATAGTTTAGAAACCGAAACTGAGGATGTGCATGCTTCCTTTACCTGTGCCACAGTCCACACCTGTCAATCCAGGTGTGCATATACATGTAAACCTGTTATGTCCATTATCGCATCTGCCTCCATTCCGACACGGGTTACTCGAGCATTCGTCTACATCTACAAAGGTTATTTATACATTAAGGCCCGAATGGATATATGTTGTCTACGCAAGATAACCTTTGTAAAAACAGTACAATTTGAAACGTGTACATTCGATGCGTCATGTCATATGCATTGTGTCTAACACATAGCAAATACAGACAAACATGATACTTTATATGTACATTTGAGCATAATGGTAGTTCTTTCCGACAATTAGAGGAATTAAAGTAATTTAATAGGTACTATTAATATATTTTCAGGAATTCAGGTGAAGCTACCAAGCAAAACTGTACAGAGATCGCTTCAAATATAAGAGAAAATACACAGGTAATACACAGTTGAAGCAATATATTTAGAAATGTTCATTTTATAGTTGTGATATTCTGGACGAATTACACAAGGTTAAGAAACCTCTGGGATCATGTTACATGTTTGGTACATTTAATAACAAGGTTCGGACTTCTCGTTGTGATTTCCACAATGTATTGGTACATATAAAGCAGTCCAAATAATTACACACTCATAATACGCTATGAACATCCTGTTATAGTTATAATACATATCCGTTTCGTATAGTGGTTTTTAGTACTTCCATTTGTTAACCACTTATATAGTCCCTATTATTAAATGTCTTAGGTTCACAAAGTATAATAGTATAATAGATTTCCAATCAAGGGTCCAAGATAGGCATATAATACTACGATGCATAATGTGCATATAAAAACAAAGAGATTAACAATTAACTATAACAGAACTAAGGCTTGATTCTGATTAGTGAATCACAATTAATTGAAGATAGCAAAATATATCTATAAAACATTTAACATTCTTAAACAATATGTATTCTTTATTAATAATTAGTTAACACACACTAGTATTTAATTTGCTTTTGAAATTTGCTTTTAAAAGTCAAAACTTTATAATAACTTGTGTATATAAAAGTACAAGTTATATTTAAGACATCATCATCTTCATTACTTAGCAACACTATGAACTTATTGTTTGAGGACAGATTATTGAAATATTAACTAGATGAAGACATTTGATTGAAGAAATTGTGTCTATCCTGTTCAAAAAAGTATTTAGAAACTTTCATAAGTCTTAATTCCTCAAGTTATTATGTAACGCTGAACAACTTCCCTATTACTAGTTTCAAGAGTAAAGTATAACTTATCATTAACTCAGTTATACTATAACTTAACCCACTGTTTAAGACTGCGGGGATCCATGATGTGGATATACACAAGACTACTGCAACAGCCAACTCTCGACTCCCGACGTCTGACTCGAGACTCTGGCTCTTCAATCTCCGACTCTCTCTAGACTTTGCGTGCATTCAATATAACACTAGAAGATAACCCAAACTACCGTTCGGCAGTCAGTCATGCCCCAAATTTGGGCATCGACCTGTGTAGCTACATGTTAAGGCCATATTGATTACATATGGCAACATCTCTTCTCTCCCAGAATACATAGTTTTACAGAAATGTAAAAAAACACTAACGTTTGAGCAGGTAAAGAACAACGTTCATATGATTAACCTCCAAATACCTGACAGTCTTAGAAAACTCCCATGGCATGATCAGTTATGATACGGATTAACAGGAGTGTACCCTTGCTCTAATTGTGTTACATTGTATTATTTATAAAGTGTTATAAGGTTAATTCAGTGGCTACGCCATAGTGTTACATTAAAGGGAATGTAGCGACACAGCCACACCATCTTTATTATTGAGAGTTCTGAAAAAAAGTGAATAAAGGTGAAATAATTATCAAAATCGGATGATAAACAAAGAAGATATGATCAGTTGAAAGTTCTGTTGAAACGGATATTGAAGCCGCCATTTTAAGAGCTATGACATCACAGTTCTAAATGACCTTATATGGAATATTTTTAAATCTGAAATTTACTGATTTATATGGAAAAAAATAACTGTATAAAATATATATATACATAATGGCAATAATGCCTTATATGACCAGTAAAGGATTTTGCATTCATTTGCATTGGTTTCTTTGCTTTAAATGATATTTATCGATATTCCATATATGGTAATTTGGAACTATGACGTCATAGCTCTAAAAATGGCGGCTCCCATATCCGTTCTAGAACAACTTTCAAATGGACATATCTATTTTGTTTATCATCCGAATTTGATAATTATTTCATCCTTTTTCAAGTATTTCAGAACTGTCGATAACAGAGCGTGGTTTGCTGTGTCGCAACATTCAAATACGGGACATACTATCGGATTTTTTCAATTTTTATTTACTAGATTGATTCTATACATACAAATTGGATCGTCTTTCGTTCTAATACACGTTACCAACAATACTGAAATAAATGCAACAAAACGTCATTATGCTATTGTATTGCAGGTGTGTTTCAATTTTCTCGGAGGTCATCGTTGATGAGTACAATGAAGAGATATAGTAGTATGGACCAAACACAATCATTGCATCACCATCATTTACCTGTGCCACAGTCAATCCCTGTCCATCCAGCTGAACATTCACAAGTGAACCTGTTACGTCCATTTACACACGTGCCTCTATTCCGACAAGGGTTACTCGAGCATTCGTCTATATCTATAACAGTTATGTATAGGTTAAAGCTTCAAAGTCTTTAATTTAATGGATGAAATAGTTTCAATTCTACGAACTTCCAATGGTCGGCATATCAACCGGAAATCGATGACTAAATTATAATATACTTGTACCTAGCCTTCATTCAGTTAACATCGACACATACATGTATATGGCTCTCGATTATATTTCATAATCACATATAATTACCCTAAATGGGATTGGAACTAGGGACTTTGCTCTTTTATTTATTCCTTAATACATACTTACACCTAAGTGTAGATTAACAGTAAGTCCGTATCTAACTCACATCTTAAAGGGACACACGGCAATCTTGAAGTATTTGAAATGGGTGTCTTGACTTATATATCCAGGATCATGTTTACTTTTAACCTGGTTACATTTAAATAAATACAATTTTAAGTATTTACTTTTTCGTCATATTTTACTTTAAGTTTTAATATATTATTGGTGCAGTAATATCAAAATTGAACAACATGCACATACAGTTTGCTTATTACTATTCTTATAATTAATATTAATGATTGAACAAACGTAAGTTATCCAGAAAAACAAGCGGGACGCCGTGAGTTTTAAAAAAATCAAGATTGCCGTGTGTCCCTTTAATGTTGATTAACTCTAACTTTTCATCGTGTCTCCGACAACACACATATCACCTATATTGTGACAATATCGCAATTTAAATGGTAATGAATGTTGACTAAATAAATGAACATAACTGCATCAACATCAAACTAAAAAATATCAATATCTGACTAGTAATCATGATTAGTACCCATGACTAGTACACAAGACCAGTTGCCATTACTAGTAGCATGACTAGTACACATGTAACAATACTAGTAACCATGACTAGTAAATATGACCAGTAAACATGTTAAATGGCACTGCTGGTCAATAATAAAAGACCTGACTATAAACCAGACTAGTAACCATGACTAGTAAACAATTATACTAGTTACCATGACAAGTAGCATAACCACTAGTACACATGACTAGTAACAAGACTAGTAACCATGCATGACTAATAAATATGACCAGTAAACATGTTAAATGGCACTGCTGGTAAAATTACATATATTTAATACCCGTTATCCATAGCCAATATCACATTACTATCTATGTTGATATCACGACTGATTAGCTCGGTATTACCTATACTGTATCTCGAAACATTATGATCTCAGAAACAAATATCATACAATAGCCAAAGATATATCTCCTCGATATCATTGATATCTAGGGATATCAATACCAGTACATGTAGCAATCTAACTAACTACAAAATTAATGATGCATTGGACACGCGGTAACTAGTTGTTGTCCTTAATACAACAAACACTTTCTACTATAGTCACACAACATTTATGCATCTATGACATAATCAATATTTACTGAAGATACCACTTTCTCACCACAGTCACATTCATGACACGTGTCCGTAAATTTCAACATTGCAAATTATAACTCATTCATCAACAAACATACTGGCTTACAGTCCAACATGATAGCATACGAACGAAATGTATCTTTGGTTATTTATTTAACTCTAGGACCTCTCTTTCCTAGAGATATTTACAATGACAAAGTAACCCGTTTTTTCACCAGTGTATCTTAAATTCATTAACAAACGCAAAGATGTAATAATCTAGTTATTTTAATTCCAGCTATTATTCTTTTTTGATATAAAATCTTAGATTTAAGTGCACGTGTCTTTCGCTGTGCATACGCCTGACGGGTTTACTATCAACGAAAAGGTTATAAGTCCAACAGGGAGAGTAGCATTCACAGAATACCGTCACTCCAACAAGTATTACAAAGCAAAGGTGATTCAAAAAGTACATCACAAACAATTTCAGTAAAGAAGCAAATCACAAACGTATAAGGGTTGACAACAGGGGTACCGCATTGGAACGGTCATTATCAAAGGGGACCACCGGGGAGTTTAAACTTTGTTTAAACTTTGTTTTCGCGCCTGGCGTTATGAACCTATACAAACAAATTAAATAATGTATATGTTATAGCCGGGCGTCACATCACGTACGTGACTTAGCGGAACTTACTATTCATGGGTAGATAAATCGCACAATTTCACATATGCGCACATACAAGTGATGCAAATGTTTATGCATACATACCGTTTTCACAGTGGAAACCATAATATCCTGGATTGCATTCACAAGATGTGTGATTATTGTCCGAATCGTACTTTAAAATTCCATTACCACAAATAAACGTTTCTGAAAGAAAACACAAATAAAAAATGTAATTATTAAATACAAGGTATCTTGGTGATATGTATTTGTCTTTACTATTCTTCCTCCTTTTATCTCTACATAATATGACATTACTTTAGTTCAAGTCCATGCATGAATGTTGCATTGTGGGGTATAGGAACAAATCAGAACATACGTTTTATCAAATTCATATTGATATTATTGTGACTTACTTGTCATAGCTGCATATTCGTTAAGATCGACAACATTGTTTGCTATGTGGAAATGGCTTTCCTCTACCATTTTCAACTTATTTACTATCTCTTGGAAATCACTGCTCAAGTTGTGAATAGCCTGACTCGAAGCATCAACTGTGCCATTTAATATTGTAAAAGCATTGGTTAGTTTGACAGTCGTTGTTGTTATCATTCCGTCAATTGTTTCTTTCATTTCGTTTTCAATGAGTTTACGGTTTATTTTTTCGGCTTGAAATGCATGATTAATAGATTTTACAAACTCCTGTTCATGGGTCCTATTACGTTTCTTGTCAACGTCAATAACTGCCTCATTCAAGCGAACAGTTGATTGCTCGAGTTCATAGATTCTGTTTTTAAGTTCGTTAATATCATAACCGTGCTCCGTAATATTCTCTTGAACACCATTGGCATCTGTTAGAAGGTCCACACTCACATCATTTTTTTCTAGAATAAAAAGAAGTAAATAAAATGTACGTAACTACTTGTATGCAGAAAAGAATACGCATATACAAAATGTAGTTAATATACTGATCTTTGAAACATGGTTAACTATAACATTTTGTTATATACATCAGCTTGTTAATTAGCCATCAACGACATAACACTATACGACATGGACGTATGAAGAATACGATGGACAAACACGCATCCAGAGTTTCCTGTCCATCTGTAGAACGGTGAGATGAATCACATATAAACAAAAGTAGATGACGCTATACGGTATGGATGTGATAAAGAACACACACCCAGAGTTTCCTGTCCATCTGTAGAACAGTGAGATAAAACACATATAAACGAAAGTAGATGACGCTATACGACATTGATGTATGAAGAATGTGATGGACAAACACACCTCCAGAGTTTCTTGTCCATCTGTAGAACTGTGAGATAAATCACATATAAGCAAAAATAGATGACGTCTACCTAACACACATCCATAGTTTCCTGTCCATCTGTAGAAGTGTGAGATAAATCACATATAAACAAAAGTAGATGACGTCTACCTAAATCCTGAAAAATCATGGTTACCGTGACGATTAGGGCATGTTTGTCTTTAACATTGTCTTGGTAACAGTAACGATTAGTGCATGTTAGTTTTTAACATTGTCTTAGTTACCCTGCACGATTAGTGCATGTTTGTATTTAGCATTGTCTTGGTTACCGTAACGATTAGTGCATGTTTGTCTTTAACATTGTCTTGGTTACCGTAACGATTAGTGCATGTTTGTCTTTAACATTGACTTGGTTACCGTAACGATTAGTGCATGTTTGTCTTTAACATTGTCTTGGTTACCGTAACGATTGGTGCATGTTTGTCTTTAACATTGTCTTGGTTACCGTAACGATTAGTGCATGTCTGTCTTTAACATTGTCTTGGTTACCGTAACGATTATTGCATGTTTGTCTTTAACATTGTCATGGTTACCGTAACGATTAGTGCATGTTTGTCTTTAACATTGTCGTGGTTACCGTAACGATTAGTGCATGTTTGTCTTAACATTGTCTTGGTTACCGTAACGATTAGTGCATGTATGCCTTTAACATTGTCTTGGTTACCGTAACGATTAGTGCATGTTTGTCTGTAACATTGTCTTGGTTACCGTAACGAATAGAGCATGTTTGTCTTTAACATTGTCTTGGTTACCGTAACGAATAGAGCATGTTTGTCTTTAACATTGTCTTGGTTACCGTAACGAATAGAGCATGTTTGTTTTAACATTGTCTTGGTTACCGTAACGATTAGTGCATGTTTGTCTTTAACATTGTCTTGGTTACCGTAACGAATAGAGCAAGTTTGTCTTTAACATTGTCTTGGTTACCGTAACGATTAGAGCATGTTTGTCTTTAACATTGTCTTGGTACTCGTAACGTGTGCATGTTTGTCTTTAACATTGTCTTGGTTACCGTAAAGTTTAGAGCATGTTTGTTTTAACATTGTCTTGGTTACCGTAACGATTAGTGCATGGATGTCTCTAATATTGTCATGGTTACCATAACGATTAGTGCATGGATGTCTCTAATATTGTCATGGTTACCATAACGATTAGTGCATGTTTGTCTTTAACATTGTCTTGCCGTGACGTTTATTATCTTGTTAATCGGGCTTCGGACATGACCTTAGGTATTTACGTTTGGCTTTCGTGGCTTTTGTATGATTATATTCATAAAAAAATGATTATCTTTGTGTTTAACTTAAATTGACTATTAACGCTGCCTAGTTCGTTAGGGGATACAGCATGGCAAGGATTTCGTTTTTTACAAAGTCCCGTCTAATTTTGGTTTTTAATAGGAAAAGAGTTATGTTTGGTACACCCTAAAACCGGGATTATTTTATTCTAACAATTCAGGAGATGTTTTTGATACAATTTTCAATAAACGTCAAGTTTCACCAATAAATACATATGATTTGTCAACGCGTTATACACCCTTACCACATCACCTTATTAACGATAAACTCATTGCTCTTATTCAAAACACTTTCGCTAGAGAAAGAAACAACATGTTTAGTCTGTAACAATATTAAAGCGTTTTTTACTAACGACAGTTAAGACCATTACCCTATATGGACTTGCCAAAATGTTTGTGAAGCACTCATTTTCCTATTAGGTAATATTTTCGTCAGGTCTGAAACTACCGTTTATCGACAAATTGTTGGTACGAACTGTGCACCTCTCGTCGAAGATTTGTTTTTGTATTGCTATGAACGAGATTTATTGTTGAGTCTTTCACCAGATACTCGGGTCAATGTATTTGAAGCCTTTATTAAAACAGTCGCAAAACAGTTAAGTGAGACAAAACGTGTGAAAG
This sequence comes from Cyrtodaria siliqua, assembly GCA_037043455.1. NCBI lineage: Eukaryota > Metazoa > Mollusca > Bivalvia > Adapedonta > Hiatellidae > Cyrtodaria > Cyrtodaria siliqua. Next base: position 180,527 of record JAWPHD010001217.1, read on the forward strand.
TAATTTTGACTTTAGCGATATTATATCAGTCGTTTAACCCTTTTCTAGGATAAACTTCCAATCTTTGTGGCAGTAGGATACCGCTTAAGGTGGTGCTAGGGGGTGGGGGTTAGGGGTGGTTGAGGTGTTGCACATTATATTGTCTCTCATGAACAGACTCAATCAAACAAACCTTGTCTGCTACTTTCTCTCTTGTTTGTGGTTGTTGCTTCCAATGAATCCCCTTTTCAGTATGTATACGATATCGTTTAATATGTAAATATGTGTCCTGTCACTACTAGTTGTAGCCTTCAGACAATATTTAATAATAGTAATGTATCTTTGGGTAAGAATATATGAACGTCCTAAAATCATTCTGTGTAGCTGTTTTGATCCATTGGAGTATTGATTTACAGAATATTTACAGAAGTATATACTCGTTTTGTTTGGTTAGCTCTCGAAAACAAGTATCGCTCTACTGGCTGTATGGAGTCTGCGGTGTGGGGTGGTGGGGAATTAGTTGTCGTAGCACTTATGACAAAATCCTTTGCCCTGCACTGAGCAAAATGGCAGTCGAATATATTAATTACTCAAGCTCCCCAAGCTGAACCCATGTAGAGGAGTCCCTTTACGCAGGACAAAACCCGTTTTATATATGCTGTGTCTCTACTTCCTGAATGACCATACCATATAAGAGTCAAATTCATTTACATTTGAACAAGATATGCACTTTTTTGTGAGCTTTTTCAGATAACCCCTTAGGGGGACCCGTCGGATAAAGCCATCTAGGTGTCAGACCGGTGAAAATCAGCCCATTAAACACAGTGCAATATAGGCTATATTTTGAGATCAGTCACAAGTTCCACAACATCCGTTCGCTTAAATATAACTTCATTCTGTGAATTAAACACATTTGGCTAGCAAACAGTCCCATATCTGGAATAAAACACAGATTCAGTTTTTCAACAATTGGCGTCATTCATTCACACTATGCGTATTTTGAAATAAACATCTGTCAAAACCACATCTCTACCTAACCTCTGTGCTCATACTCTCCACAGAAATAATCCTGACAAACACAGTAAAATACTTACTATTCATAATAGGCGGGGACCCAAGCCCGAAAAAAAAGAAAACGTTTACCCGGAAAGATATACTCCTGATTTTTTAAATATTAACAGATGGGGGTTTGTACATATGAAACCACTGTATGGACTTCTGGCATACTTTGCATCGCGATTTCTAGGGTAACCCATTCGTACCAATATATGAAAATCGCTGAACAAACAGTCAAAGGAAAATAAAGAAATTTGCACACGTCCTTTGCGGCAAATACAGTTCCAGTATTTGAAACCTATATGTGCATATGAAATATCAAACTACAGAATCAAGACCTGATTATATTACACTTTACTAATTTTAACAAGAGTTATAGACCTTTTATGCTACAGTCACACGGCCACTTACGGTAGCTGCGGATGCTTACGGATCAAAATCCGTAAGCATCCGCAAGGATCCGTATCATCCGTAAGCATCCGTATTTATCCGTAACCCAATCCGCAGGATCCGCAGACATACGCAGATCCGCAGCGGGAATTTTGAAAATCTCAAAATTTTGCTGCGGATGAAATATACGTAAGCATCCGCAGAATATACGTTATCCATACGTAGAATACGTAACCCATACGTAAGATACGTAAACTCATCCGCAGGATACGTAAGATACGTAAACTCATCCGCAGGATACGTAAGATACGTAACTGATGCGCACACTTTGTCGGATGTGCGGATATACGCGTGTGTTTATATGCGGATGGTGCGGACGCCACAGGAAGCCGACATGCGCAGACACGAGCGTAACTCATCCGTATCGTCTCTAAGTCATCCGTATCGTCCGTAAGTCATCCGTAAAATCCGTAAGTCATCTGTAAGTCGTCCTTGACATGTGTCAGCGGGTTGGCAGCTGATGGGCTCATCCGCAGGTTTTACCCGTAACATCCGCAATTCATACGTAACATCCGTAACTAATCCGTATCGTCCGCAAAATATAGGTTACTTTTGGTCAAATTTGCGTAATTTGGGGCAAAAATTACGCATTTTCATTATCCAAATATACGCAGGCATCCGTAGGTCCGTAACATGGCCGTGTGACTGTAACATTATGAATTTTGTTTTGTCTTGTGCAAGGGATAATGCGAATTTCTTGTGTTCACAATAACTGCAGTAAACGGTTTCCGATTTCCACTAAATGTTGTATGATGTTAGGCCTTATACCTACAAGGCCTTTGACAAGTTCAATACTGAGTAAAACTGACACTTGCTTTAAAGAGTTATTATCCTTGGTTATTGAAAGAATAGGACATTTTAGCTTGAGTACACACATTACTTTAGCAAACGGATTCTGATCTTCACATTATTTAGTGTGATACTTTATATGTATATGAACTTTGACAAGATGACCTTGAGCAGAATTGACACCTGCCTTACTGAGTTATTGCCCTTGATTATTGCAAAAATGCAAATTTCAGCTTTCGAACGCAATACATTAAATAAATTGGTTTCGATTTTCACACAGTTTGGCGTGTAACTTTATATCAAACGGATTTCAGACAGGTTAGACGAGTATCAAGTTATTGCTCTAAATTGTCGAAAAATTCGATCGTCTGATTGTTTCCTACTTTCCTTTGAAATATCATCAATTACTGTGAAATATTCTAATTGAAGAAAGAGGATATCGTCCTCTGACTAAGGAGTGTGATTGTTTTCACGATGATTGTAATAAATAGCATTTTATTTTCCATACTTTTTGGGGTAATATTATTAAGGTCTCGGTTTTGTTTGACAATGAGAACAATTGAGGAGTGGTTTACAAATTATCGCCCTTGATGTTTGCAAATATTTAAATTTCAAACTGAGTACACAGCAACTTCAGTAAACGAGTTCTGATTCTCACTAATAGTTAGTTTTTGACAACCATGTGGACTTGTCACGTAGTTGTTTTGGAAGCATTTATATTCATATAATATTTTTTACACATATGGAACTAGTTAAGTATGACACTACTGTTTATAGACAAATTGTTGGAATCCCAAATGAGAACGAAATGTGCAACTCTTGTTGCAGATTTGTTTTTGTTTTGTGATGTTTGACGTTTCATGTTTAGTCTTTTACCAGATACGCTTAGGCAGATGTAATAGAATCCCTTTTTTATACCCATTGTATATGGATGATATATTGGACAATTACAGCCCTTTCTTTTCTTTACTACATATACTTACTTTCCAAAGAACTTCACCTTAAAAAAAGCTAATATTTCTCATAGTTGCTATATCTTCTTTACTCGATTTACATCTCGCGATTGAAACTGAGAAATAATAAGCAAACTCTATGACAAGAGAGATCATTTCAATTTTGACACTGTTAAGGGCACGACTAGACAATATTAAAGACAACTATCGAACGTTACCGTCCTTTCAGGATTTAGGTAGACGTCATCATAGGTCCACAATCTTTCCGGCGATCGCAGAATCAAGTGGAAAGCAAAGCGGTGAACTGTAAATGGGTCAACCACTAAACATGCAGTGCGTTGCAAAATAATAAGGTGACAACCTCCTTTGATAAGCCTTTAAACAGTGCTTTACCAGGATCACCATGTGACTCTGTCAACGTCTTAGAAAATAGTCTGCGATTACGTCATAATTTGTCACATGACCATAGCTAAAATATCAAAATCTTCTCCGCGACCTGACACCACTATGCCATGGGGTGGTGCTGAGTGGTAAACAATCGAACGGAACTCCGCTTACTTTGGACATTTTTGATGAATTTAGGTTAGTATTTTAATTTTAGGTAGGCTGTTTAGAGCTATGAAATTTTAGAAAGTGATGGTAAGAACAAAAACTATACTGCAACCCTATGGAAAGCGCAATGGTAGGGTCCATTTTGATTATTTTAATGGCGGAGTGATATGCCAAAGAATACATTTTACCGCAGTATAATGCTGAGCAAACATTAGTGTTTATTCACTAAAATAAATATTGAATAAGAGCAATAAGCTTATATTTGAAAAAGTTTGCGAGACATTTACTGCATTCTTTTTCAAGAAAGTAATAACGACTAAAATATATTAATCCAAGAGATAGCATAAGCGTTACCACACTATTGTGTTACGTGATCTACAGCGGCAGTATAACTTTGGAGATGTTTGTAGTGGTGAAGACACTATAAATAGGAAGAAAGTGTGATTTATTAGGATGTTTTTGTAAATTAGGAATCCCGTACATAGTTAGAAGTTTGTTTTGCTTTTCATCTAGTCCAGCTTTAATAGTGCTTCATTGAGTTTTATATCCGGACAGACCTTTGCAAAGGTTTATATCATAACCCTGATTTACTTAAAGTATTGTCAGAACTCTTCTGCTACAAGGTCTGTCACAACGCGAATACTATGGTGTCTATATGTACAGACTTTTTAAGATTATTGGTCATTATCACATTCATACAATCTGTGTTAAACTTGTTAAACATAACAAAATAGGATATGACCCTATCCTTCTGCAATGCGAGGCATGTTTAGATGTTGACCCATGTACAGTTCGCCACAATGCTTTACAATTAATGTTGCGACAACCCGACAGATTTTGAACCCTATGATGACTTCTACTCACAGGCATTTATTAGGATATATAGTATAGAAGGCTAGAGAGAATATAGTTATAGTATATGTATATAGTAAAGGGCCTTCTTCTGCTCTCTATCTCTATCCTTCTATACTATATATCGTAATGAATGCATGTGCTTCTACCTAAATAGGGCAAGGGATGGTAACGCCTAATATTTGACGTTAATATTGTCTTATCGTCATCATTCTTTTTTTGTCCTGGCTTCTGACAAGTATTTGCTTTGTGGCTTTCTGGGAATTTCTATTCATATATACATGATCATTTTGTGTTTTACTTATATTGCTTACTAATTGCTATTAATACTTCCTAGTTTGTAAGGGGTTATAGCCTGGCTGGTCGAATTTTATTGGAATGAAAATAGGGTAAGAGTGAGGTATGGTGCACCCTAGAACCTGGTTTAACCCCAGCAGCCTTTATGTCACTGACCATTCCAAGGAGGTACCCATATTGTCTCTGACCATTCCAAGTAGGTACCCATATTTCAACCGTTTGAGTTTGCCATTTAGCATACTTTTCTCTTTTCTATCCTTGTGATTGGTGTTTGTTTCAAATACGTGTTTTTGGTTGACTGAATGTGTTCTGTGAATGTTATATTTCCTTCTCGACTTTTATACCATAAATTGTTTCTGACTCGAAATAGGATATGGATCACATTTAGTGATACTTATAGTTTTAAACTGTAAACATGACACTATTTAAAATATTGTGTCATATGGATCAAGGCGATACAAACCGAAGGAAAATATTCAAGTTCATGATGTGTTTGAGAAACGTTGACAAACTTCTTAACCAGAAGTTGTCTGTTCAATCAATCACAACCTAGAATTGAAACTCAAGGTCACAGAAACACCGGTGTTGGTTGGACAGTTAATGATCGTATGTAACAAAAGTGCAAATTTCATATAAATCATTTAGATACTATTCAAGATGTTTTGGAGAAACTCTATCAGACGTCATACCCAAATACTGACGTCGCTCAATCGCCTTCCAACGAAACTAGTCAATAAAAACCCCGTTATTTTTCTGATAAATACAATCATACGACTGTGACAAAATAGTGAACCAATTTGGAAATTTACAATTTGATAAGACAGTAATTGCAGTAACTACTATTCTATTTGCAAGGTAAATTAAAGGTCCATAACTGTATTAAGAAATCTAAAAGCTACCATCGAACGGATTCTAAATATCTGCCAGTATGTTAATGTTATTAAGACTTCGCACTAAACGATATGGTTTAAACCCTACACAATTAAAGATAGTTGTTGCAATAATCATATTTTCTAAGTAGATTAAGGGCCATACCTCTATTCCAAAATGGCAAAACAAGTTGATGTATCATAAATATTATTAACATATACTTGTATCCTATTTGTATATAAAATTTCTACCCAAAATGTTGTTTAATTTTCAACAAAACTTGATTAATTAACATAAACTCAACACAAAAATGTCTTTTCGTAGATAATCAGGGACCATAACTCTATTTAGAAAAGGCAAAGGTACACATTGATCATAAGGAAGTGATGTCTGTTTGATATAAGGCTTCACAGCAATTTTAGTTAAAATCTAAAATAAGATAAAGAAGTTTGCACCTAAGCTTTACCCAAAATGTGCATTTTTGTTAAGTAACTCAGCGGTCATAACTCTATTCCGAAAAGGAGAAAATCGGCCTTGCTCGTAAGAAAGTGTCATCTTAACGAAATAACACTTCACAGTAAAGTTGGTTTTAACCGAAATCAATTTACAGAAGTTATTAACAACGTGCATAAAAGCTTTAGCCAAAAGGTGGATGCCCGTCCCTCCCTCCACCCATCTGCCCGCCATCTTCAATCCTTAAACCGCTTTTGATTTAAAAAAAAAAATTGAAAATTGCATTCGGCATAAACAGAATATAATCAGGCGTGCTTATGTCTTATTTATGTACAAAACAAAATCATATCGCTAAAATATAAACTTGTACACATTTTTCTTTGAATATCAATATTTTCTTATCACTTATGGGCTTCCGTAGAAAATGCGTTAGTGTTACGAAATGCTAAGAATACCATTAATCTATACAGTGGTTTCGTATAGAGTACAGTTTCTGCTATTGATATGCAAAATATCACGATTTTATCTTTCCGGGTAAACCAAAAGTGTTTTTTTGCACGATACGAGAAGTTGGGTCCCTGCCTATAACAACATACATACTACTTAAACCTCAGGTTACATTTAAAAATGAAATAAAAACTAATCTTGGGAAAAACACATGCAAACTAGAAACTTTGGATTTTTTCATGGAACTATTTTAGCACCCTACAGCCCGGCAGTACTTCCTGACTGGTCTGACACCTAAATGAGTCGCGACATTTGTCAAAAATATTTATCGAATACATCTAACTGACCAATAAGGTTGACCGAATGGAAAATCAGATGCTTTTGTAAGGACCTATTATCTTTTCAGTTCAATTCCTGCAGGCAAAGAACTATTCGGCTAATAGAAAACAAGGATTTTAAGAAGCGTTATAAAAAAAGCCAGAAAAAAAAGATAAAATTGAAGTAATAATTCAACAACTAAGCCTACCCCATATGTCTGTAGCAGTTTTAAAGGCAACTAATACACCCAAGTCTCGGGCAACAGCAAGACAAACTGAAGCACACACCAGAAGAGTATATATTTTAGTGGATTATACCTTTATCTCTAACAAAATACCAAATTAATGTGTTAAATTACAACTGTAGCCCATTGCATAGTGATTTCATCTGAATTAATGAAGAAAAATTGGTGGGATTTACACAGTGTGTAGCAAAAAAATAAAATAAATGCTGAATTCCACAAATTTCTGTATATTTCAGTTTCAGATTGCAAAACCCATCATCGCATACAAAATTTATAGGTTCTCAGGCTTTCGATACAAAGTAAGACTCCTCCTGGAGTCGCGTCATTTCAAAATGTCCGTACCGATGCATTTTCAGGTTTTAGCCTCATACGGTACCTTAAAACAATAAAATTGCCATTTATTGTAGGAAATGTGACAAATCTATTACCTATTGCCATTAACCCACTTAAAGACACTTTAGAGCCTATATAAAGTGCTTTAGGGCAACTCCAAATCACTAGGAACCCCAAATTTCACCCTAAAACACACACATTTTATTTCAATTGCAAAAAAGTATGTTCTGTTGTAAAATTCAAAAAATTAACATCAGCTTTTTTTCTCACTCAGCTGCAAGCTTTCACAAGAAAAATCAACTGGATTTGACCATTAATAAGAAAATGCATTTTGTCCATCTAGGTGTCAGACCGGTGATTATTAGCCCATTGAACAAAATGCAATATAGGCTATATTTGGAGATCAGTCACAAGTTCCACAACATTCGTTCGCTTAAATACACCTTTATTTTGTGAATAAAATTCATTTGGCTAGCAAACGGTCCCATATCTGGAATAAAATACCGATTCAGTTTTTCAACATTTCGCGTCATTCATTCACACTATGTGTGTTTTGAAATAAACATCCGTCAAAACCCTATCTCTAACTAACCTCTGTGCTCATACTCTCCAAAGAAATAATTCTGACAAACACAGTAAAATACTTACTATTCATGACAACAGACATACTACTTTAACCTCAGGTTAGATTTAACAATGAAATAAAGACTAATCTTGGGAAAAACACATGCAAACTAGAAACTTTGGATTTTTTCATGGAACTATTTTAGCACCCTACGACCCGGCAGTATTTTCTGACTGGTCTGACATCATAATACGAAAACGTATTGAGCATCTGCATATCCTCAACTAAGAATAAACCGAACATGAAATTGAAATCTCAAAGGGTATAGAGAGAGTTCGTGTCACAATGTGGAAACTCCGTCATGGTAAATTACAGTAAATTCCACCCAGTTGTACCCCTGTAGAGGGACCCCTTTATGTAGGAGGTCAACGCCCGTTTTATATGTTGTGCCTTGACTCCCTAAAAGACCATACCAAATTAGAATCAAATGCTTTCACATTTGGACAAGATATGACTTTTTTTTACCGGATTACCCACTAGGGGGCCCCAGTGGATGGAGCCAAAATATGAAATCATATTGCGCACCTGCATATCCTTAACTAAGAAACACACCATACATGAACTTGATATATCAAATGGTACAGAAGAAATGAGCTTCACAAAGCGGAAACTATGTGTAGAAATTTACTACAAGTTCCCCCAAGTTGTTACCCTGTAGAGGGAAGTCAAAACCTGTTTTATATATATGCTGTGCCTCGAGTCAGTAAATGATCATATCAAATTTGAATCATAACCATTCACATTTGGACAAGATATGCATTTTTTGTAACGTTTGACCCGATTACTCGCTAGAGGGCCAAGTGTGTGGAGTCAAATCCGAAATATTATTGCACATCTACACATCCTAACTAAGAAAATCACCATACGTGAACGTGAAATCTCAAAGGATATAGAAGGAGATAGTGTCATAAGGCCGAAACTCTATAATAGTAAATTACTGCAAGCTCCCCAAGTTGTACCGCTGTAGAGGGGTCCCTTAACACGGGAAGAAAAAAACTGTTTTATAAATAATGTGCCTCAAGTCACTACCAAATTAGAATAAAATTTATCCAAATTTTGACAAGATAATTCTGCAATGTGTTGTGTTTTTTACCTAATTACCTTCTATGGGGCCCCAGTGAACGGAATCAAAATACGAATTCGTATTGCGAATCTGCACAGCCGTTACTAGGAAATACACCAACATGAACTTGAAACATCAAAGGGTATAGAAGGAATTAACGTCACTAGGCCGAATATCGTAATAGTAAATTACTGCAAGTTTCCCAAGTTATACCGCTGTAGAGGGACCCCTTTAAGCACTCGGTCAAACACCCCTTTTATATATGTTATGCCTCGAGTCCATAAACGACCATACCAAACTAGAATCATAACAGTTCACATTTGGACAAGATGATTATTTGTTTTGCGATTTTTCACCCGATTATTCCCCAAGGGGCCCCAGTTGGCAGAGCCAAAAACCGAGACCTTATTGCGCATCTACATATCCTAAATAAAAATACACCACACATGAACATGAGATCTCAAAGGGTGTAGAAAGAGTTAGCGTCACAAGGCCAAAACTATGTAATAATAAATTACCGCAAGCTCCCCAAACTATACTTCTTTATAGGGGCCCCTATGAGCAGGAGGACAAAACCAATTTTGTATATGTTGTGCCTCGAGTCCCTAAAAAAACATACAAAATTTAAATCAAATCCATCCACATTGGGACAAGATATGCATTTTTTAAAATGATTATCGCCAAGAGGGCACCCATTGGGCGGAGGCAAAATTGGAGACTTGCTGCATGGGGAAAAAAAAAGTCCCCACTGCGATTTGAACCGACGACCCGAGGTTCTCAATATAACGCATTGCATATTAAAGAAACCAAGGGCCATAAACTATCCAATTACTTGTCCGATTTGGTTGGTTTTCAAACTTGTTCGAGCATTTATTAATATTAACAATCAGGCGAAATTTGGTAAAGATCAAATAATAAATGAATGTGCTAGAGTGTTCACAAGGCAGAATATGGCTTTTTTAAGAAAAATAAAGACCATAAATCTGGTGTACAAATCCGATATGGTTGGTTTTCGAACTTGTCCGAGCTATTATTGATATTAACAATCTGTGCAAGTTTGATAAAGATAAAATAATAAATGAAAGTGCTAGAGTGTTCACAGGGCATACTATGGCATATTTGAGCGAATCAAAAGCCATAACTCCGGTGAAACTAATCCGATCAAGCTGATTTCCGAGCTTTTATTAATATAAAGACCCTTGGAAAGTTTGGTTAAGATCAGATTAATAATGACGGCCGTATCGTGTTTACAATGAAAACGTTACCGGACGAGGACGGACGACGACATCCCGATAGAAAAACACTCACAAAGTTGCTTTTATCATCCTGTCAAATAAGCCTAGTGTTTTTCCAACTTTATGGTAAACGTAACTGCATATATATTTCTTCTCAGTTTACAAATAACGTGTGTGCCTGTCCTGAGGGAGTTTGTAGATTCTGTGAAGGATGCACAAGTTGTAAATACTATGGGATGCACCAGTGGTAAATATTGTGGGATTCACCAATGGTAAAAAGTGTGGGATTCACCAGTGGTAAATACTATAGGATTCACAGTGGTAAATACTATGGGATGCACCAGTGGTAAATACTATGGGAATCACCAGTGGTAAATACTATGGGATTCACAGTGGTAAATACTATGGGATGCACCAGTGGTAAATAGTGTGTGATTCACCAGTGTTAAATACTATGGGATGCACCAGTGGTAAATACTATAGGATTCACAGTGGTAAATACTATGGGATGCACAGTGGTTAATACTATGGGAATCACCAGTGGTAAATACTATGGGATGCACCATTGGTAAATACTATGGGATGCACCATTGGTAAATACTATGGGATGCACCATTGGTAAAAACTATGGGATGCACCAGTGGTAAATACTATGGGATGCACCAGTGGTAAATACTATGGGATGCACCTGTGGTAAATACTATGCCTAAATATGATTTTTTGTTTAAAACATCAATATATAAACCGTCAAAATAAAGTACAAGGAATTTAGTAAACAGCCACCTTTTCTGAAAACAATAAATTGTTTTTGTTTCTTTATTATCCAAACAGTGTTAAGATAAACGAATACAATACTCAACTTTTATAATCGGTCACTTTTCAAAGAATTATATAATTTTTAATAATTCATATTTTCATTTGAAATTTTAACTGGCGTCGTTTAACAAATATCGCTAGCGATTTATAAAACGTAATCTGCCTTGATTGGACTAAAAGCTAGGTGATCAACTTAATAAAATATTGGTATGTGTTTTGGTGATTACCAGTTTTTAGTATTCGTGTTATTTTCAAAAAAAAAATGAGAGACCGATTATAAAAGTTGAGTAGTGTATATGTAGAGCGTGTTAAACCTTCTTCGGGACACAAAAACAATTTTCGTATATTCATGATATTCGTGTATGAACCAAATTTGACATTTTTAACTCCCTCATTCTCTTAGCTTTTCTATGCAAAATGAGTTTTATATACTTATTGTTGACTTATATTGTCAGGAATAATATATGCATGACTGGTGGTAGAATAACAAAACAAAATTGAAAACACAAATTTGTATTACATTTAATTTATATAAGTATATGTCAATAAATTTAAAGTCAAAATGATACTGGATTAATCAAATTCAAATTTCAGGATGTTACATGTGTAAAACAGCAATGTATACATCATATAATACAATATAGATATAAAACTCGAACAGGAAAAGCAGCATTCAATGACGACAGTAAACCACAAACACACACAGAAACAAAGAACACAGTTGAATAAAAGGCCAAATAAGACATCCCAAACACAAAGGGGTTGACAATAGGGCTACCGCCTTGGATTGGTCAGTGGCAAAAAAGGCCGCAGGGGGTTTAAACAAGGATCTAGGGTGCACCAAACCTCAGACTTACCCTACTGTCATCCCAATAAAACGGGACAGTGTAAATAAAGAAATCCCCGCCATGAAATAGTCTCAGATCAACAGGGCAGCATTAAAACACATAGATGCTCGTGTATATATAAATACAAAAACAATAGCATAGAAAGCCACAATGAAGGTACTCACTGACTTGGCAGAAGCAAGAGCAACAAGAGAACAAACCATTGAGGGCACGACAAGACAAGATTGCAGACAAACATCAAACGTCACCGTCCTTTTGGACTTAGGTAGACGTCATCATAGGGTCCACAGCCCCTCCGGTCATCGCACAATTAAAGAAGAAAGCATAGAGGTGAACTGTAAATCGGTTCACCACCAATCATGCTGTGCAAACAAAAAAGTGTAGTGTATACTTGGAACGGTCAGTGCTTCAATTTAAATAGAAATCATTATGACAAACAAAAGTTGTAATACGGCAAGAGAAAATGTAAGGAAGGAAGCAGAATGGAAAAGTTTACTAATAGTCTACAGTTTAATAAATAGAGGTGTTACTTGAATATATGATAACTTGTTCAAGATCGCTGTCTGTCCCTTAAAGAATAAATAACTTAATTTATGTTCAGACCAAAATCTCAATTTTTCTTAAGCTATTTTGTTTTTTAATATAATTGTAGCAGTAATCACCCAATGCGTTTGACGATTCGAAAAGGTATAATCATAAAATAAAAACACTCATTTATTTTTTGGCAGACAGCCTTTGTAAGTTCATGGAAAAAAATAAAATTAAACAATTAATGGCGGTTGATATTAGCAGTGTTGTTTAAACTGAATTTGAGCGATTATAATACAATAATAATACATATTTACCCTGATTTACGTGCGTCTGTGGTCTTGCTAACACGAATAGTTGTTCACTCAAGGCTGCTGTCAGTTTCTGTTCTGCCTGTAATCCGATTTTTAAGTCTTCCACCTCGAAGTGCAAGGAAGAAATTTCTCGCTCGAATGAAGCACATTTCTCGAACGTTTGTCGCATGAAGTTTATTTTTCTATTCAAACTCTGATACTCCAAGCTTGTTTGACAAAATGTATAACTAAATGTGCACAACAAACCAATAGAAAGGACTGCCGCAGAATATCGTGCCATTTTATTCACTGGTTTATTGCACTGTTACACTCAACTCTCTGATTTATGTATATGTATGATTACAAATACAACACTTGTGTAACCTAGCACATGACTGTTTTTTTTCGTCACAGCTTCACATACTTAGATTATTTAAGTGTTTCTGCAGCTGCGCAGGAAAACAATTAAGGGCGTAACAAGAAAACCACTTACAAGGCTATCTTAATAAATTACGCACTTGACACAGGCTTGTTACAAAGTGTCTGCTTTTGTATCGTATATTACATAGTATCTTATAATAAAGAGCAAATACATGTTAGTAGATCCGACTTTAAAACAGAAAAGGATTGCAATCTGTTTAACATGTTTAATATGCAAAGAGGACATTGTTTGTTTGTTTGAATAGTGTTTAACGTCAAGAGCTATATATGACGGTCGATGTTTAGTGGTGGAGGTAGACCACCCACTTATTCCTGAGTAGAACCAGTACTGTATACATTCCGCTATTCGTAACAATCGACATTTTCTCACTTACACTTCGAGCTCCCAGTAAAAAAGAGGTTACTGAACGTCTTCCTTAAAAATGAGACAGTGAACAAATGTTTATTCCAAAACCTTCGTTTTTATCTTTGGGTTTGGAAAATACGCACGTGATAGATTTGAGAAGATACTGCTCCTACCATCACAAATTTACAGTCAGCGAAGAATGTTTATAAAAACGGGAAAACATGACAGTTGTAATTAAAAAACACTTTACAACTGGAATCTTTATATGAATATAAAACGTTTTAGTTGTGCCTATTTTATTCGAATAATTACATTTGAAAACAAACTATTTTGTTTGTTTGTTTGTATGATGTTTTGCGTCATTTTCAACAAAAGTAAGGTTATTTAAGGTCGATTTTCTGTGGTGGAGGCAGACCACCCACTTTTCCTGGATAGAACCAGTACTGTACACCTCCCGCCATCCGTAATAATTGAAACTTCCTCACTTACAAGATGAGCTCTCAGTGTGATTCGAAACCGCAGCGATGAGAGAAAAGTTAAAGTGGAATTGAAGTGTAAATGAACGGTATCTGTAGCATTTGTTTTTATTAAAAAATACACACATTAATAAGTTAAGTGTATGGTATGTAAGTGTTACTCTGATATTCTAACGCATAACTTAACATCAAGACGGTACTGTTAAGTTAATGGAATGCACAGGATGGCCAATTTCTTAACTCAACATTTACAATATATATATTCTGTTCAAATATCTATTTAACTTACTTCAAAATTTCGCATCCATGTGATTTGAAAAATGTGTAAGTTTTGTGTAAGTAGCAGCCTAATACAATTTGAATGAGTGATATCACATATTCTAATACACCCGCACTATATAGCCTAGTTTAAAATATCTCGTTATATTCAACGATATATCACTGCAACGTTTGCAACGTTTGCAACGTTTGGAGAATAAGCAAGGCAATGTGAAAGATATCACTGTAACGTTTGCAACGTTGTGAGAAGTAAGCAAACCAATGCGAAAGATTTCAGATGTGTGCGTTATTTTCGCATTTTACGGGTATTAGAATAGAAATAGAACATTCTTTACGGTGAATTATCTTGTAATATATCACGGTTTGTCGTTCAATTGTAATCAATAAATTCACTCGCCCTTCGATTTTACAACAAGTTCCCCCAAAGGTAGTATCAGGGAGAACGTTATACGTCCCTGGTATTATATAGTATTGCTAACGGTTATTTGTAATAATTAAATAATAACTGTCCACTGTGTTGCTCAGTGTAATTGGTGAAGGGTGGGTTTATCTACAATTTGAATGACTGTATTTAACCGGGGTAGATCAAGCTTTGTCGCTAAGTTTATTTATTTATTTTTTAAAAAAAATAGTACTTTAAAACGTGAAATGATTCAAAGATATAGATGGAATACTAATAGTTTCTTATAGTTAAGTGCATTAAGTAATAATTAGTGCAATAATAAATAATTATAACTAACAATACGTTGTTAGTCCTACAGAAATTCTAAAGTTATAAATAACCCTCGCGCGAAGCAAATAATCGATATCTACACATGACGCTCTTTGTAATACATTGAGATTTATTTTACCGCCAAGATTAAAATAGCTATCCCTGGCGCGTAACTATAGTTAGGAAATACCTTCTTCTGGTGTTTTGTTATATGATCAGAGCTATTTCTGTTGGTGATTTATGGCTCATTTAGTTTAATTGTATCCATTAAATACATAACTAATGGATTTAAACAGTTCTAACACAAATATGGGCTCATTTAGCCGCCATTATCTGCCAATGACGAAAAAGCCTACGACATTTTGCAACAGACGGCGATTGTGAGACATCTATTCAGTTACACAGACCCTGGATGGGAGCAGTCATTTATATTGAGTTTATTTCTGAATTGGTAATCGGTGATATCACTGATTCGAATAGGTGATATCACTCATTCAAATGATATCAAATATTGAATGGGTGATATCACCTATTAATGATATCACCTATTCGCATGGTTGATATCACTCATTCGTTTTGAATAAGTGATATCACTGATTTGAATGAGTGATATCACTGATTCTAAAGATGATATCACTCATTCAATAGGTGATATCACGCATTTTAAGATGACATTTCTGGATCATCTATCTTTTACATTATAGATGTATTCTAAATCAAAGACAACCCTCTTTTTAAAATAAAAATATTGTCTTAAATGGAGAAAACAATCTGAATTACTGTTTCGCTATCAATTTCTCTCCGGATCCATGAGATGTCAAAGGAGATTGTGAGCAAAATCATACGAATGGATTATGCTACTACTTCATCTACTTCACCTACTTATGCTGATGATGTGTATACTGCTTATGCAGCAGTAGCATTTATAGTAGCATATGTAGTATAATTTAGAAGTGATGATGATGGGATGATGATGATGATGATGACGATGTTGATGCTGTTGTTGTTATTATTGATGGTAATGTTGATAATGATGATGATCAGAAGGAGAAGCGGGATGCTTTATGATGAAATTGATGATAATAATAATCATTATTCTGCTCATGCTACTGCTGATGATGATAATGATAATGAGATGATGACGACGACGACAGCGACGGCGATGGCGATGATGATGATGATGATGATGATGATGATGATGATGATGATAATGATGATGATGATGATGATGATGATGATGATGATGATGATGATGATGATGATGATGATGTAATGTTGATCATGTTAAAGACACATTTCCCAACTGAATGGAGTTGTTGAAAAAGCATGGATAGCATGCTTTTTAACTGCTTACTTCTCGCTGACTGATTACCACAGAGACATTATATTGAGGCCCCATCACAGTTTTTTCTTTTCATATACTATTACCTTAGTTTTTGATATGAAATATAAAATATAACTAAAAACACTATATGGTTTATTATGGGGGAGCATATAGTCGCCGCGTTTTCCGTCCGTCCGTGTGTGCGGCAGGGTCACCATTAGAACAAACTAGTTAGAGTACCATAAGACGATGTTACATGCAAAATATCACAGCTCTATATCTTGTATTTTTGCAAAAGATTTTTTAAGATTTGTTAAATGAAACTGAAAAGCCCCATTGCGGGGGCAATTATGACCTCAGGTGCACCATTCGAACAAACATATAATGATGCTTCACATAAACTTGGGGTCGTCCGTGGTAGAGTGGTCTCAGACTTGAAATTATATGTCCCTCACCACTGTGGGTTCGATTCCCCATGGGGCCAGGACTGTTTAGTATGTGAGTATCAAGCTATCCAGCTTGCTTGCGGAACGTCGGTGGTTCTACTCAGGTGCGCGCCCGTGCACGAAAAAATGCCCGGGTTTGCACCTGGGGTCTTCCTCCACCAACTAAAAGCTGGATTGTCGCAAATGACCTTAGCTGTTGGTGCAACTATAAAATCCAGTTTAATAAATTCATATAAGATTTGGTTGAATTCCGACAAGCGGTTTCTGAGAAAAAGTCGTCAGAAGCAAAAGATAACGACGACGAACAGACAACGGACGGACGACGGACGAAGAGTGATTCCAAAACATCACATTGAGCCTTCGGCTCAGGTGATCAAAAACACTGACAGATGACAACGATTTTTGAATTTTGAAGTCCCGATGAGTTTCTTGCATTTGAGATTTACTAATACATGGCAGAGAAGTAACTGATAATAGAGTATATTGTGCTGAAAATACAAACACTATTAATTGTTAACAAGGGTCTTTTAAGAAAATCCATCTATACATAGTTGTTTTAATATTTATACAAGTGCACATAAAATGCAAACCGGTTATAATTTTTACTACATTATTATGCACTCTTTATGGGACGGGCCTCATCCTTTGACAAAAAACTAATAATCTCAATTTCCCTGTGCAAATGTATTTCTAACAGCAATTTACCCCCCCCCCCCCCCTCCCCCACTCCCCTCACACACACACACACACACACACAAAGACAATAGGCTCGAAATGTGTCTTTAAAGGTTATCAATATTTAAGATGATAATGTTGATGATATTTACACGTACGCCTTGGCTAACGAGAGCATACATCATCGCTACCATGTATGTGCGTGATCTCACTAACGTACGAGCAAAAGTAAATACTTCGTAACAACCATACGATTCCGCAGATAATACTAAGAACTGTAATATTATGTATATCGAGTTATTTAATTGCAATGTTACTATAATCGCTAAACAACCTGCGACCGATGCTCTACCAAAGGAGGTAACAGACCGGAGAAAGACACATCATAATATGTCTTTTGAAATATATACATGACTTTCTCTTGTATCCAGCTTCTTCCTCCTTGCCACATCACAATGATTACGCTAAGACAGTTCGAGTGATTGGGTTTAAACATTAACTGTTTGATCAGTTGATATGTGCATAATTTGAACGCATTTTTCTTGAAAAGTCTATAGTAATATCATTAACCATAAATCCAGATGTCATACAGTAATATTTTTTCAAGTGTATGAATCTTCAACAACGTCACAAGTAAGTCAATGACCTTCACTGACCATAACTAACATGGTTACCGATATTTCATACATTTGTCAAATGCCAGTAACAGTCGCATTTGTAAGCGTTTGTTGAGTTCGTTATATGGAAATGATTAGTTTGTTTGTTTGCTTGTTTGTATGGTGTTTTACGTCATTTTGAACACAGGCATACTTCCCAATTTTCCTGGGTAGAACCAGTACTGTACATCTCCCGACGCCGTCAGAAATGAAACACACTATGCAATTTGGATTGACAGCCATAATGGTTCCAGATCGCCTCTAGGACCTTTAAAGCTTGGTAAATATTTTGCTTAGCGTCTCCCAGACGTTATAATTGAGAGTGTAATAGAGTGATATCCAATGGTGAATCCACTCTCAAAGTAGCCTGGTTAAGCTAAGATAAGATAAGATAAGATAAGATAAATTGTATTTAAAGTCGGCAAGACACACACAACAACATAACATAAGCCCTCAGGGGCTTTTGAACCAACTAGACCTGGTTCAACTAGAACTATCAAAGAAGGTGATGAATAACCTCGCTTTTTATATAAATAAGTAAAACAAATGTCCTAAATTCAGTAAAATTGCATGATCGAACAGCTTTGATGCAGAGACATAGTATATCATCACGTGTGAACTGTATGCCAAGTTTAATAGCAATCCATAAAATCGTTTGAACTGCAAGTTCATTATACAATATTAGAGTGGAAAATTGTAAGCAAACAAAGGGGCCACTATTTTGTAATCAATTTGGCAATCAACAATGTGTGTTGTAGAAAGACATAAGGTCATCAGTTGTTATGTGTATATCAAGTTTAGGAACAATCCATTTGAAACTGTTTGAGAAACATGTGTTACGGGACATGTTATGTGACGTGAACGTTATGTAATGGAACGTTGCGGATAGCGTGATTCCAAAAAAGCCACCACTTCAATTTGTGAATATGGGGTATATACAAAATAAATACTGAAAGGATGATCCCCTGGAAGCATCAAACACAAACAAGAGAGACAAGTAGCAGACTCGGTTTTATTGAGCCTGTTCATGAGAGATAATTAAAATATGCGACACCTATCACGCCTTCTAACACCGGTTTAAGCGATATTCTACTTTAAAGCAACACGAAATGGGCTTTATGATCCTAGAGGAACAGTAAATAATAACACAACTGTTTTGTAGTCGGGGCGACTTTTACGGCCGCCACACAGCACTAAACAAACGCTGGCGTGAATGTCAATAACATACTGAACCCTAGAAGCCTAACATGTGATTTTAAATTGAATTATCAGTATTAATTTATAATACGGCATTTATGATATCCGTAAAATCGGGTTTGTGTTGTATTTAACTACTGCCAGAGCAGTCGGTGTTGTATACAATAATATTTACGTCGCCGAGATTTGAATTGTTTACATGCTGCACTGACAATTTGAGAAGACAATATCATAGTGTTTTACTCATTTTTTTCACTTCTGTTTTAGGTGAACAAGTGAATGTTGTTGATTACTGTTGGCAGATACAAGGAAAAATTAAAGAGGAATTCTTGCTTTGAAAACAGTTAAATGTTTGTTGTTGATTCTGTCGTAATTTTAAGAGTAGATATTTAAGGTTTTAAAGGGCATGTATACGTATATACAAACAACCTATGCTATTGAGAGTTCTGAAGAAAAAAAAGATAAAACAATTTTGATAATCGGACTATAAAAGAAACAAAGATGATATGATCATTTGAAGGTTGAAACAAATACGGAAGCCGTTTTTTTGAAAACTATGACATACGTGTTCTATTACCTATTCAATATGTGTAAATATGAAAACTGATTTGCAGGCAAGAAAATCACACGAACTGTATGAAAACTAAATGCAATGTAAACAGGTCAGCACTGCTGATGTAGTTTTCCCAGTCCTTTTTCATATTGTATTATCGTACAAAACTGAGTACTTTCCATATCAAATTACAGCCTGACAGACCCATAAAAATGATTGTTTGGCCCTTGATCCATCTGTTTCCGTAATGGTGAAGAAAACAGTTCTCAATGCATATTTACTTCTTTAGGTTGGACTTCCTCGAGCCGTTCAACATCTCAGAGACGAAATTAATTCACGCCATGTTTTGATATAGACTGATTTTTTCTTATTTTTCATTAGTCCAAAATTTCAATAGTTCACGTCGTCATCTTTAGCCAACACTAATATCCTTTGGGGCCCTCTGTAAAGTTATACATATACAATTACAACCATGTACACATTCATACTTATTATATATACATAATTATACACATGGTTTGAGGTGATGGTTTGCATAATAAAGTACCACACAGTACGCAAGATGTCAATAATTATCTAAAACTGTCAAACATAGCAATAAGTTTACAATAATAACACGATGATTGTGTGTTCAGCCATTTAACACAGTTAAAGGTAAAGGTTTTTAAAGATGTACATTCTCTAATATATGAAGTAATGCTATTCCGCACAATTGTTCCAGAGTATGACATGCTCCCTTTAAATATTTCTTTTTTGGTCTTGAGTTAGATAATTTAATTCGTATGCAGATCGTAGATTTCTCTGCGAGATAACAGTAGGATGAAACATATCACAAATATATGACGGGACTGTATGTTTTGATACTCTATACATACATTTTGCCTTTTGGAGAAATATCCTCGTATTAAGGGAATTTATGATAACCAGTGCTTCATTTAGTGTGGTATATTGGTCGCCAAAATAGTACGACATGTTCTCCTCTGCAAACGTAATAACAGTTGTATGTTAGCTTTCTTTGTATTTCCCCATATTATATTACAGTAATCTAGATGAGGTTGAACATATTGCTTATAAAATATTATCCAGTAATTTAAAGGAATACATGCTTTTATTCTTGCCAGTTGGACAGATGTTGGTTGATATTTTCTTACGAGTATACATAATGTGATTATCCCACTTCAAGTGTTCATTTATAAGCCTTCCTTGAATTGCATCACCTGTTGTAATTTGCAGTTACGTTCTGGTTGTCATTTTTAACTGTCGCAGTTGCCGTTGGATGCACGTGCCGATGCATGATATGACTGGTTCGTGTTCGATTTTTAAAAAAAAAAGTATCTGTAATTTAATGCTGAATATATGTAACGCAGTCTAATTTTAATACAGGCTTTTTGGCACTCAATACAGGTTATTTGGCCCTGCATATGAATGTTTGGCCCAACGTCTCACGTGCTTATCTAATATGACCGCAGAGACATTGCCTTTTTTACACGAAAACAAGCCAATTGTGTTACTATACATAGTAACACATGTTATACACTAGATTATTAACTATGCAAATGGCAACCGAATCAATGTGTTTGTACACAGTTAAACATTTAGTGCGTATTATTTGTCTGATATATAATAGTTTCGTATCCTATCATTGTATCCAAGTCAACAATGCACAGTCAGTCATGTACGATCCTCTATATATTTATTTATTCCACATGTGTAAGTCGTTCTCCAAAGTTATTGTGTGTTCGAATACCATGGCATGCATTTGATACACACTTGGTATTATATATTAATTATAATATTTTATTATATATTTATATTATTATTGTATTACTATGTCGTTTTGCAAAGTTATCGAACGCTACTGAGCATATGTTCGAGGCCACTTGGTGACGTATTTGACGTAGTTACAGGTTATTATAAAAGTATGTGTATTAATATGTATTTATTTATTATATACTTGTAAATCGTTGTGCAACGTTATCGAATATTATGTATTTAATAGCCACATGTCATTAGAGTAATGTTTATGTTTTTGGAATATATTGAAAGCAACTGGGTAATGTTATCGAATGCCATTGGGCATACATTTGAGGCCACATATTATAAAGACAAATGGAGTCGATTAAGGGCAGCTTAGACTATAAGAATCTCTCATGGGTATCCGGTGAAGATAGGGAATTCCAACCCGAGGTATACGTGTTTTTATCGGAACCGAGGCTCTGCCGAGGTTCTGATTAAAACACTTATACCGAGGGTTGGAATTCCCTATCTGAACCGAATACCCAAGATAGATTCTTTTTCTTGCATATCACAGACATGTTGTGCGTTGACGCCGCCAGCTATTGATGTTTTGCATGTTTTCCTGCATACCGGATGTTGGCGCGCGTGAATTTTATCTCGACCCTAGGGTGAGATGGAAATATCTAGCCCCGGTAAAATGACGTATATCCTTGTCCGGTATGCAAGAAATGTAAGGAACTAACATGTTTATTGCAAGGGAAACATAATACATTCTGTCTGGGTTGTATCAGACCATCAAGGAAAGGTGGGGAAAACTTACATACTAAGTGTACTTTTAAAACGATGCTTATCGACCATTTATAATATGATAATTATATTGAAAGTAGAAACGGTACACCAGTCTAAAAGTATATGTAGAAAAGGTACACCAGTCTAATAGGATATGTAGTAAAGGTACACCTTTTTAATAGGATATGTAGCATTCGCAGAATTCAGTCAACCAAACAGGAAAGCTATCAAAGCACACATTAAACATAAATGGGTTGACAATAGGGGTATCACCTTGAGGAAAGCCTGAGTACTATGTCCGTTTTAAAGAAATAGCATACATATTATTTGGTATTATGACATGAAGTATAAATGGGTTATTAACTGGGGTAGGAGTGCGTATTTGTAATATTGGCCCAAGATAGCCGTACGAGGCCCGAGGGCTTTAGCTCGAGGGCCTCATATCACTAGTATGGGCCAATTTCACAAAGAGGCATGCCTACTCTAGTTAATGACCTGTTTATTAAATGTGTAATGAAAACAATATTATTTAGGATAGATCTAAATTGCGAATTGTCAAGTCCAAATTACCGCCTGACAGACCCATAAGAGATGATTGCTTGGTCCTTGATCCATATTTTTTCGTAATGGTCACGAACACGGTGCTAAATGCATATTTAGTTCTTCAAGTTGGATTAACTCGAGCCGTTCAAGGTCTCCAATGCAGTCACAAAATTAATTCATGTCATATTTTGATTTAGACAGAATTACTCGTGTTTTACATTAGTCCACAATTTCAATAGTTTACATCGTCATCATTGTACCGTCTTCTAAATATCTCCTGCGTGCAATATGGTGATCTAAATCCATTAATCGGCTTGACAGGGTAGCGAACATTATGGCTGCCATTTTCAACTGTCGCAGTTGTCGTTGGATGCAAGTGCCGATGCACGATATGACTCGTTCAGGAATTTAATCCAAATATGTAACGCAGTCTAATTTTAATACAGTTTTTGTGGCTCCAGTGCAGTTTTTTTTGGCCCTTCATATGAATTTTTGGCCGGCCGTCTCACATGCTTATCAAATATGACAGCAGAGCCAAGCATGTATTACACGAACACCAAGCCAATTGTATTACTGTACATAGTAACACATGTAGTAAAAGCATGTATTACACGAACAACAAGCCAATTTTATTACTGTCTATAGAAACACATATAATAAGATGTATTATGACTTTTTAGCGGTGGCATTTAATATGAACCTTACAGGGATGCACAGCTATCTTGACTGTGGCATGTCTGATGGGAAACTTTACTCTTTATCGCAAGATGCTGTCATAATATAAACTAAGAAGATACATTCATGTGAATTAAAAAATCATTTCGTTTCAAACTACTTCTGCTGCCATTATTACTACCGATATGAATGTTGCATTATTACTACCGATATGTATGTTCCCTCTGTAGGTAGATATAAAATTCAAATGGGAAAAGTAGCATTCAAGGAAGACAGTCAACCACAAACACACACAGAAACAAAGAAAGACTTTATAGGTGAATAAAAGGCAAGATAAGACATCACCAATACAAAAGGGTTGACAACAGGTCTACCGCCTTGGAACGGTCATTGGCAAAAAAAACGCTGGGGGTTTAAACCAGGTTCTAGGTTGCACCGAACCTCACTCTTACCCTACTGTCTTCCGAATAAAGTGTAAATAAAGATATCCCGCC
Source organism: Cyrtodaria siliqua (assembly GCA_037043455.1). NCBI lineage: Eukaryota > Metazoa > Mollusca > Bivalvia > Adapedonta > Hiatellidae > Cyrtodaria > Cyrtodaria siliqua. Next base: position 204,871 of record JAWPHD010001217.1, read on the forward strand.
AGGTTATACTCTCTAACAAACAAGGCAGCATTAATAGGCAATATAAGTAAAACACATAAATTATCGTGTATAAATAATATAAAAACAAAAGTCTAGAAAGCCACAAAGTAAGTACTCAATGACTTGGTAGAAGCCAGAGCAAAAAGAGAAGAATGAACTTTTTCCTCTTTCTCTAACGGTATTTTGATTTATCCAGTACTTTCTGAGATTATTGCTTCCAACGACTCACGGTCATGAACGATTTCTCTCATTTCCAATACTTTGGGAGGGCTAATCTAAGAAAACATATATGCATGAATCGAAATACTCATTTGCGGCGGAGGAAAATGCCCTCTTTGTATAGGTGCATGCACTTTACTAAAAAAAAATGAGTTAAATATAAAGAAGGCCATGAAGCAGAAACATACATGAATCGAGCGCTTTGTTAATAATAACATTTACATTTAGAGAATCGATAAAGAAACTTATAAAATAAAAACATTCTATGTTGCTACTTGTTTTATTACTCAGTAGTGAATAATAAATACATTGCAACTCTTCACTTTCCATATAGGATAAATCTAAACACATTCCAAAATAATCATTTTGTTCGTGTGTAGTTTGATGTGATACCCACCTGCACCTGGCACCAATGGCTCCAAATCAGGTTGATGTTTAACGTCTAAATCACAGTCCTCAATGCCAAAGAGTCGAAGAAATTCCTGATCTGTAGTTGCATTAACATTACTTGTATTCATGAGACCATCCCAGATGAGCTTGCAATCTCCAACCTCTGTGTTGTCATACATTATTTATCAGACATGTTGATTTAGGCGAACATATTCTGACTGTGGTATCGTCATTTCCTTCTTTTTTTTGATCTTTATGTGTTTTTCAAACAAATGAAAATAAAAACACTATTGTTTTACTTCATATTCAGCTTAACATTTTTGTTATCGAATCAGCAAAAAAAAGTTCGTAGTAAAATGAATGAAAACAAACATGTACAGTGCTACTATGACACTATTGCTATTTAGTACAAAAGTAGTCCCAACATTATGTGTGACGTCATCAAAAGTGATGCACCTAAAGGGATAGCAAAGTAACTGCCGAGATACGATTTATCTCTGGCACCCTGTTTCTCGGCAAAACTATATAGATTGACATGATAAAAAGTGACTGGTGTCAATACAAATATAAAAGATGTGCTTCAGTTTCATATGAAATGATTATATGTCTTAAAATTAAGCTACATGTCACCTTTCGGTTAATGATTGTTAACAAGCATGTACAGTCTGGGAAACGCGACAAAATCGGCTGTGTTTTGTTGTTAAATCGTAAATACTTTAAATAGGGACTATAATGTTAACAGTTGTACATATAATGCAAATAATGTATATTTCCGTCACAAAAAATTAATGTATAAGAACCTTAAATCATCACATTAACTACTATTAGTGATTTATACTGCAAAAATCTCCGAGTCGTCTAGTTTTCAAGATTAAATTGTTTCATTAACAATAATTATATGCGTCATAGATTAGTTCAAATGCACATAATGAATCTGAAACAGTGTTTGAGTGTTGTATTCGTATTAGGATTGACACCCATAATGCTTCCAGATAGCCTCCAGTCCCTTTACGTTACGTATCCCTCTAAAGTTCACCTGTCATTGTAACTGTGGAGTTGAAGTCGGTCTAGAAATATTAGATTTTAAAGGAACAAATATCAAATTCAGGTTACTGTTATTCACCGATATAGTTTATTCTGCCATAGCGGGAGATATATGTTGAAATACAAGCATAATTCATACTACATGCAGTGTCTTTTGTTTAAAATTTAAACCAGAATTAACTGCCACTGTTATTAGTAACGCTACTATAAGGGGCCTTGTGTATAATTCGGTGCTATGATACTATTGATATTTGGCACAGTGTTTCACAAGTTAAAGATTCAAGATTCAAGATTCTTTATTAAGTAACGTAAACATTACAATGTTTCTTGTTTCGTGATACAATGAATAATTTATATACAACAGTCAATCATGATAAGTATGTGCATAGAAATAAAGGCAATGAGCAAAACATGATTGATACGGAAAAGATATACAAACATATATTGAACATGAGGTTGTACTAGGTACATTGACAAAAATAGAACAATGCAATGTGTATGCATGTACATATATCCAAATTGAAATATCATGAAGAACGTTAAAGCATAAAGATGTGCAAAGATGGTGTAGTATTTAACTTTAAGTGAGATTTACAGTATTTTTTCATGACGATTAACTATGTTTTGTCGAGTACTTGTCGCTTGATATACAAATTTACAAAGTTTTGAGATAACAGAAAAACTAACAGACTGCGATAGCTCAATAAATTTAAAAACGCTTGGTCTAACAAAGTAACGTGATTTAATATATTGTTTTCGAATGTCAGTGTATGCTTGACATATACAAATAAAGTGTTATTCGTCTTCTAGATCACCAGAATTACAAATTAAACAGTAGCGTTGATCATGGTCGATTCTGTTAACACCATAACGACCTGTATCAATCCGCAGTTGATGCGATGACAGTCTTAGCTTAGTAAGTACAATACGAAATTTCTGTGATATTTTATCTAAATAATACTCATAATTTGACCCTCTCATTGTTGTTTCTGAAAGTTGTATTGTGTATTAATGCAGAATAAACTACAGTATATGTAGAATACAAATACTGCAAGATGGGACGGCTTTAAACAAAGTGTATGTCATCGTATGCTCACAGGATTTATTATATAAAGATTATACATATCAAGTATCCGGAAACAGGCTTGTCATTTTTTTTTATATAAATTCATCTCCTTAAATAGAAATAAGTAGATTAAACAATGATATATACAATCATTTATATAATTTAGCGATATACATGTGCCTAAACGTTAATACACTTAATTATCAGTGTCTTCATAATAAACAACGTCTACATTAATTTTACAATTATGTACAGTATAATTATGCAAAGTACATATCATTTATGATATTACGGTAAACATTTGATAAGAAGTAGATATACAAATCGAACAGGAAAAGTAGCATTCAAGGACGACAGTCAACCACAAATAAAGAAGTCGAACACAGTTAGAACAATTAGATACCATCTATATTAAGATACCAATTTTAAATAGAATCGTTAGATTATTTCTGAAAAATTGCCCACAATTAAAAAAAAAGGATTTGGGAAGTAAAGTGAAACTATTAAAAACATCTGTATTCTTGTTGTTGACAGCTGACCGTTTGGTGATGTACAATTTCTTATCTGCATTACTGTCCAAGACGGGGCTATTTATTACTCGTTTTATCTTATATTGCGTATTAATCAACTCTACAAATTTTCGGGATATTCACAAGTCACTACAAAACCCAAGTGTTAGATACACTTTCGGACAAGACTATAACTCTACATAGCTGAACAGCTTCAGAAACTCCGAGTCACTCTCTTCAGTGTCGGTAATTTTACAGTTATTTCCTCTGCTTGAAGGTAGAAACACAGTCTATGTACATATACATTAGAAACATAGACATTAAACACGTTTCTACAGACAGCTCAATTACCGCGGGTCCCCTGCTGGCAATAAATAAGATAAGCCTTTCGAAATGAAATGCATACCCTTATTTATACCAATCAAATAATTAAAGTTTAAATAATGTTCAAATGTATATTTACCTCGGATAAGCAAGATACCTGTTATTGAGCCATACATTTAAAATAACATCAATAATGCTATATATCAAACAATCATTTAAATTTAATAAAATCACAAAATGGAATTGTTAAAGTAGCTATCCCGCCAACAACTGGATATTTTACAACATATGTACATAACTTAGATATTTTGAGAATTCCAACTCTTTCGACACAAAATAAACGTCTTTAACCAGCCTTGAATTAAGAGTTATCAACACATAATTAATTTTACTCGAATTCAATCAAAGGTATTTTACGAACCCGTGAAAACTCCTATACTTTTAATCGGCACATGTACATTATTATCTGTCTTGAACACTTGGATAGAGTTTTGATAAACAATGTTGTAGTATAACTGTGCCTTTATTTGGTGGGTTATCTTCTTGAATTTTAATTGTGAAATGAAATATTGAGAACAAAATCGAAATATTAATATCATGTATCAGATTTAATGACATCTAATTCATATTACTATATCTAAAAATAGTTGAAAATACTTACACTGCGCCGGATAAAGGTAATAAAGAAGCATATAGCTTATATTCAAAACGAAATCTGTTTATGTCACGTGTGTATGGGCTGCCAAACGTGCACATTCGTTTTTATTATAGTTTATATCACACATATCATACCTCTCGTTACTGATATGAATCATTTATCTACGAAACACACTCTTGCTGTAAATCCATTGAGACCAGAATCTGAACCGTCTGTTTGGAAACGTACTAACATTGAACTGCTCGATGTATTGAAGGTCGAAGTGTCGCCGTTATCACAAACTCTGTAAATTAAGTATTGTTCTATTACAAATGTTTAAAAATAAACGTGCCTTCGTTTTGTCACCGACTTACTGTATTATTTACCGAGATATAACTAACTCTAACTAGTTATTTTGTGTTACAGCATGACTGTGTAAACTGCCCAATTACTCGAAGTTAATATGAAACCCAAGTGGTTATAATGAGTATTCTACGATACTACCTTCATGAACAGCTGAATAAAGCCGAGTCTGCGACTTTTCTCTTTTGTTGGTGTTCGTTGCTTCAGATTGATTCCCTTTTCAATATTTGTTAATTCCATACCCTTGTCAAAAGTATCTTACTAACGTAAGTGATAGAAATAAGGCCATGTCCAAACAATTAGTCTATTTGGACTTAAGTTGTAATCCTATACACAAGCATTCATATATTTGATCATTTTATAGTAACAAATTGTAATTTAAAATAATTTAAAATAAATTCAATACAGACTATGTTAAAGATAAACTCCTGTTACAAAATAAATCTGTTTTTCAAGTTCAAATCGTCGCAACAAAATACAGAAATAATTGAAAATCTAGTTTGGTTGCTTCAATGACAAAAATCTAGTCTAGACCGATCAATCTAGCTTGGTTGCTTCAATGACAAAAATCAAGCTAGAAGCTTTCTTCGTTAACAAACAATGAAACGGCCTCAATCTGCAAGCAGTGATACAATGAAATTGATCGGGTCATCGAATAACGTTTTTTTATATCTTGGATTAACTTTGATTCCATGGTGGGGGCTTGTTGTCTCACCCAGTCAAATTCGTTACGAAATCGAGGTACAGGTTTCCTTGTTTTCTGCACAAAACTTCAAGATGTCTGTATTAAAAGTAACAAATGTTCACAATAGGGCTACTTGGAACGGTCAGTGGCAAAAACGACGACTTTGTGTTTCAACCAGTTCTAGGGTGCACCAAACCTCACACTTACCATATTGTAATCCCAATAAAATGATACAGGGTAAATAAAGAAATCCCCGCAATGTTTGATCATCAAAAATAATACTAGATCACAAGGAAAAACAAAACAAGCTTCGCAGCTAATGAAGGCTAATAACAGTCACACTTTCTAACTGATTAAAGGCACGAAATAACAGATTTCCAAATGGAGAACATGGTTATATTAAAGACTGTTTTTTATGGAAGGAATGAGGACAATCTGTGTGACCTGTCGAACAACTGAACCTGTCTACACACTTATTTGGTACCTCGTTACTCGCGGAATATAATATGCCCACTGCTTATGAAGGCAGAGAGGTATCTTCTCACCGAATGCATGTTAAAGTAAACAGTGGGCCATATTGCCTACCGACTGGTCCAAGCCGGTAACTGTTACAATGATTCACCTCTTTCTGTGTTGTGTATTGTCCTTTAAATTGTATTGTTAATTTGATCTTTGTTTGTGGTAAAGTGCGGATCTACTGTGACATTGCGTTTGGATGCTATGTTTTCTATAGTACCATTCTTCTCATGCTAATATTGTCATTTTTAATCATGCTCATTTACTGTCTTCATAATCATCCTTCTATTGTTTCATGTGTAACTGGAGTGGTGGCAGTAATCAATGATCGTGGATACAGCAGGATTGGAAGCAACTCTGCAGTTATGCAGGTGAGAAGATTCTACGCCCGTTCTATATACGTTTATGTCGATGTTAATGGAGGTTGAGTCTGGAATGTCATTCTTATTAGCGTACTATAACCATTGTGTGCCGTAAAGTCTAATTCAACTTAATTTCAATTAACTGCGCAGCACTTCTTTGGAGGAGTTCTGTTTTCGTATTTGTCAGGCTATGCAACTAGTGTTAACCTCCAAATCGTTTTTTCACTCGGTGTTTCAAATGACTTGTTACATTTCATTTGATAGCTGTGCCGTAAATGTTACGAGATCCATGTAAAAGGATTGTTGTCCGTGTTATCTTATACATTAATTGTATTTGATATGTTGCGTTAGTGAACTATTGTAAATATTATATTCTCTGTAGCTGTGATTCATGTTATCATGCTGTTTAGGTAACGCTAGAAAAGTAATACCTGCCAAGAAGCACTCCAGTCTCCACTGTGGTACCTCCGTATACGTCTACACTGTCATAGAGGCAGAAATAACTGTCTTCTAGACCCACGTTAGAAAAACTGACCTATTTAAATCAACAGTTGTTATAAGATTTAGCTTTATAAATACACACCTTATTGGACAAATAGTATGTGATCAGTATTACTGGATAAATAGTATGTGATCAGTATTACTGGATAAATAGTATGTGATCAGTATTACTGGATAAATAGTATGTGATCAGTATTACTGGATAAATAGTATGTGATCAGTATTACTGGATAAATAGTATGTGATCAGTATTACTGGATAAATAGTATGTGATCAGTATTACTGGATAAATAGTATGTGATCAGTATTACTGGACAAATAGTATGTGATCAGTATTACTGGATAAATAGTATGTGATCAGTATTACTGGATAAATAGTATGTGATCAGTATTACTGGATAAATAGTATGTGATCAGTATTACTGGACAAATAGTATGTGATCAGTATTACTGGATAAATAGTATGTGATCAGTATTACTGGATAAATAGTATGTGATCAGTATTACTGGATAAATAGTATGTGATCAGTATTACTGGACAAATAGTATGTGATCAGTATTACTGATAGCGTACAACAAGCTACGAAAATGGATTACAGAGTTCAGATTAAAAGCAAAACTGGGAAATTTCTTAAGGTTCTTGTATTGCCTTTGTGAATCACATTGAACCACACTAAATTATATAAGTAATATGCACATTTACTAAGTATTTTACATAAGTTTTACAAGAAACAATATTTATAATGTATATCAATCAGTAGGGACAATGAACATCCATTGCTATGCTATTCAACTTTTTTTCAGATGATGAAGTCCGCCCATAAATAGGTCCGCCCAATAAAGGTTGTGTGTGCAGCTAAAACATAAAAGCAAATTTTTTTAAATATCTGTGTTTTGTTTTCATTTTATTTTTAAAAACAATAAAGAATTGTCAACACCGTTTTGTTTTTATTTAGTGTAGCTAAATGGTTAACTATTTGTTTCTTCATTAATGTAAAAGTACACAATATTATATACTTAGCTATACCTTAGATAATGTTTAATACAACAATGCTATTCAAAGAAAACACTGTAATGGGGCCTCAATTTATATACCTGAGCTATATATATCAGTCATGTGACATGTAACCAGTAAACAGGCACGCGTTTCAGAAGGTAGAATCACAGTTGTGAACAAATGTTTACTTTCTTATTGTTATTTTTTTTTCTTTTTTTTTCCTAAAGCATCCATTACATATACAAACAGAACAAATACATATTGAATTACATATTGATAAACATTACATATATCATGCAAACAGCTCATGAGTTGTATTCAAATTTTGTAAAGGGTCAGTGAGAACACTTGAGTTTTATTCAAGTATTAAAAAAAGCAGATCGGTTATTAATCTTGCCTCAGTTTGACTTTAAATCTGCTTGCATACCATTAAATAAAAAAAGGAGATTTCAAATGTTCTTCCATATTCTATTAAATGTTTAAATATTTTACTAGTGCATTATTTTCAGAAGTTAGCAATATGTAAATATCAATCTACTTTGAACGTTTGAATCTGAATAATGCATGTTAATGATTGGCATTATGCAAGTTATATCGAAAACTAACGGGACTCTGTCTGTTTTACTTAACGATTAAAGAAATGTGTTCGTTAGTTAGAGTAGGGTAGTTAATACTTTCCCTATCAGTGGGGCGGCTCTAAATGAAATATAATTTTAAACAGCGTACAAATATGCAATGATCGGTTGATGTTGCTATGAGATTGATCATGAGCTGAATGAAAACCTACGTCAATGTTGTTATCTAACTTTGACATTAACCCCCACCCCACCACACGCCACCCACGCACCTCCTCCACTCCACAGCATCCAAACATGATGTTCTCGGTTTCTCGTGTTTAGTAGTAAGTCTGCTGTCCTAATCTGATTTCGTAGTTAGGCCAGGTAAAAATATACCTGTGTTTCTGGTTACCCGACCGTCCCTATTTTTTGGCGCCGACCCTACAGTATTTTATCATAAAAAAACTGGGTACGAATCGGTAATGTACGAAAAGATTGAGTACGAAACATGCGCTAAAACATGGCCGCATCCATTCCGTTTTGGCTATTATAATTGGAAAATGCAGCCATGGGACAGAGCAGAAGTGTATGAAAAACATTAATCATGACATGCTGCCAGCAGATGTGTTCTTCCAATACCACCCAGCCTCAGGAAATGATAAAATTCAATCTTTCACAGCCACAGTCTCTCAGGGTCGAAGCTATTCATAACTTTCACATGACATCATCAAAATAATTTGACCAATCAGTGATCAATAAAATAAACGACATTCACATTCTGGTAGGGGGTAAACTCGGTGTTTATCGTTGGTGCTCAACTGACTTTAGCCATTTATAAAACTAGTTTGTAGTGATAATTATATTAAAAGCTTTGTTTTTTGTGTACATCTATGTATCTTCTTTTGGTGTTGTCTGATTTTAAAACACCAATATGGATACAATTAATTTAAATCATGGTCTAATATTTTCATTTTTTATATATAGATTGAGGAAAAAGTCCGAGTAAACCCCTTTATTTTCACCTACTGAATATCTCGACCTACCGGAAGTTGACCAGATGTGAAAGTTATGAATTGTGATAATTTTTTGCCTGTCACTCCGTCTGCCGTCCGTCAACAAATAAACTCATAATGGCAGAAAATATTTGTTTTCAATTTATTTTATTCAAAACAAACAAGTTAGATATCATGAGGTTATTTTCCTTCTCTCCTTGCAAAAGTTAAAGATACCTTTAACCATACGGGCAAAAAAAAATAAAAATAAATAAAAAAATACCGACCTACCTACCCTAATTTTTTTTCAGCTGAGTAACCAGAAACACGGGTATTTTTTTTCTGGCCTTAGTTGTACAAGTCAAATAAGTGAGTAATATACGTTAGAATAATATACATAGCAATAGGTTGGCCTTAGACAATACATTGAATTATTATGACGGTACAATGTATTTATGTCCTTTGATATAGTTAGTCAGATTGACATTGGATAAATAATGAGTTGATATAACTTAAATTTGACTGTTTAGTTTTGCAAAATCTTTCAGTGTCTTAATTTAATACTTTTATGTTGTCGCTACGACTATTGGATGATAAATACTAAGTCATTATGTATGCAAATGATCGATACCTATATAATAACAAATATAAGAACCTAAGCTGTATTTGTAATAACCAATCACCACATTTATCTTCTGTGTATTTATCATGTTTATACCTCAAGTTTAGTACTAAATAAAGGTGTAAAAGTAATAAACTATAATTATGGTAAAACAAATCATCAATTTTGAAGATTATTGACATCAACACGCCTCCCAAACGCTCGTAGACTAGTGTGATGGCATCTGCACCGTTTCAGGAGTATCCGGTGCTGCAGTTGAGAGCTCGTTTTTGATGAAAGAACGGTCGGTATATTGTCACGTATATTTGCTACTTATTTCTTTTCAAAGCGTTTAATTAAAAATCGAAGACAGTCGTTCAACCCTTCTATGAAAGTTCTTAATCCACACCAAATGTCCTAACTGAAAGTCCAGCAGTTGTTACTAGATGTTACGTTTCGCGGTGTCGGGTAATGCAGTAAAAGTGCAGCAACCAGAATTAAAAGAGGTATATTTCATTGCTAAAATGCATGCTTCTTGTCTCATCAACAGTTATCATACGTTTCGCGGTGTCGGGTAATGCAGTAAAAGTGATGTTAAATTTCGCGGTGTCGGTAAGGCAGTAAAAGTGCAGCAACCAGAATTTAAAGAGGTATATTTCATTGATAAAATGCATGCTTCTTGTCTCAAGCGTTGCTTAAACAGTTATCATAAATCAAAGGAACTTGCACAAGTTTGTAGCCTTAGTCGAAATAACGAAAAATGCTGCCCAAAAAGCATCAGCGCTGCATTAGAGTGGACGGTGCTGCATTAGAGCTATAATTACGAATGATTTTTTTCTTTTCCCCTTTTTAAGCCACTACTACGAACGACATATACTTATCTTCTGTTGTAGTTATGCAAACGCAGTCATGAGATTCATACTGCAAATCTTATATGATAGGAATCATTTTCAATATAATTATTTGCGGAAATGTTCGATATTTAGCTAGTATGTTTTGAAAAAAAGAAATGCAGAGCTATTGTCATCATCCTAAACGTCGTCGTAGTTTTCGTCGTCTGCGTCTGGTTAACATATATAGTAGCTGAAATATCTTTGATTAAATGTTCTTGTAAGAGAAGCAATTCATGATGAAAAAATCGTTGGTTCGATTCCTGCCATGATCGTATGTGTTGTGTCCCTGACCACGATACTTTATCTGCATTTACTTAGTACTGGTTCTGCTCTGGAAGACATCGAGATTAAAATAAGTTCAAAGAGCTTCATAGAGTTTTCATTAAAATCGATGTAAAATAAATACGTTTAAACTAAACCAATTAGAGATGACAGCCAGTAGACCGTGAGCCATACGCTTTTTTTGTTACCATCTCAAGGGACAAATTCTTACTAGTACCATGTTATTGAGTACCTTGTAGAGAAACAAAAAATCCATGATAGCAGCATGAACAGGGTAGCTGATTCACTGTTATTAGTTATCTCCCCTTTTAAGCAAAACTCTTGTTTTTTTAAAAAATCGTTTTCGCTGAAATACTAGAAGAGCTACAGGTCTAATAGTTTGCATGTATTATACATTTAGGGTCCTCTACCAAGTTTATTTATAAAATGGTGACCCCAGGGTCAAATATGGCCTAGCCCCGGGGGAAATATTTTTTCATACAGTTATATAGGAAATCTTTAAAAATAAATAATTTTCTCAAAAACTGTAAGAGCTAGAGCTCCCATATTATGCATGAAGCATAAGCTTATGGTCCACTAGCAAGTTTTCTAAAACTGTTGACCCTGGGGTCATATCTGGCTCCGTCCCAGGGGTCATATATTTACATAGAGTCATATAGAAACATCTTTAAAATCTCTTCTTTAAAAAAAACAAGAGCCAGAGGTCTATTATTTTGCATATTGTACAAGCTTATGGTTCTCTACCACTTTTGCTGAAATCGTGACTCTGTGTCCAACTATGGCCCAGTTCTGGGGTTAAAGATTTACAAAGAGTTATATAGGAAAGTCCATAAAAATATTCTTTTTCTGATACTACAAGAGCTAGAGGTCTAATACGATGCTCTAGCAATTTATTTCGTTCAAATGGTGATCTTATTGTCAAATTTCGCCCGGACCCGGGGGTCACATATTTACAAAGAGTTATGTAGAAACGTCTATAAACATCTTCTCTGAAACTGCAAGAGCTAGAGGTGTTATAAGCTATATTTAGCTTAAGATTACTGTCCTGTACCAAATAATTTAAATGGTGTCCCTTGAATCAAGCGTGGAATCAAATTTGGCCCTGTCCCGTGGGTCACACTATAACATTGAATTATATAGGAAAACATATTCAAACAGCTTCTCTGATACTTCAAAAGCTAAATAATAGTTCGCATGTACCATAAGCTTATGATCCTCTACCTAGTTTGTTCAAATGGCGACAATTGGGTCAAATATGGCCACTACGAGGTCACAGTTTTACAGATTTATATAAAGAAATTGTTGTTGTTTCTTAAAACATGAGAGCACTTTGAGACAAGGCGAGTGGGTCTCTTGTTTTTCGCTTGAAGTTGTACACTTTTCATAAAATCACTTCAAAAGTTTTAAGCGAACTGAAATATATAGAGAATTTGACTTTTGATAAGGTATTCCATTATGAAGACTTAACCATGTTTACAAATCGCGTATTGAATAAATCTAATGAACTAAAATCACAAAGTAGACCACTGCATTTGCGACAAATTGCAAAAAAAAAAGAAAGAAAAAGAAAGGAAGAAAAGGCATTTTACTGTTTAACTGTTGATTTTTAATTGTTTGTTATACAAATTTTAAAAAATAACCCGCCAAATTACGACAACATTACACTACAAAAACAGTTTATCAAAACTCTATCCAGGTGTTCATGTCATATAATAATGTATATGTGTCGCTTAAAAGTAAATGTTTATTCATGGGTTTTTGTAATATCCGTAATTGAATAAAGAAAGATAAAAATATCGGACAAGGAAAGCAGCATTCAAGGACGACAGTCAACCACAAAACACAAAAACAAACACGCAAACAGACAAACGAGAAGGCAAAAGTAATAAAAATGCAAACGACATCACAAACACAAAATAGTTGACAATAGGGCTACCGCCTTGGAACAGTCAGTGGCAACAAAGGCCACTGGGGGTTTAAACCGGTTCTAGGGTGGACCAAACCTCACACTTACCCTACTGTCATCCCATTAAAACAGGACAGTGTAAATAAAGAAATCCCCGCCATGATCTAATCTCTAACCAACAAGGCAGCATCAATAGGCAGTGTAAAATGAATTATCAATTTTTGTTTTTTTTGTCTGGCTGGTTGGTTAAAGCTTTTTATATTGTATCTATAGAGTTTTGATTCTCAAACGATGTAAGTTATGTATATACCTCGTGGTCAGTAGGTTTAGAAACGATGTACATATGTTGTAAAATGTGGCTGTTGTTGGCGGGATAGCTACTTTAACTGCAGTAGCACCTGTATGTCAGATATAGCTTTTAGAGTAAACATCAGTAAACTAACCGTGATCACTAAATGTAATCTATCTTTTTTTTTATATCTTATATGTATGTTATATTGTCACATTAAGTTATATTATTTAAATCAGATAATATATACTGAGTATCCTTAATTGTCCTGTTTTATCCCAAGGCATTAATTGCCAAGTTTATCAAAACAGCAATGAGCTGGGAATATATAAGGCTTGCAGGCATATTGCAACTCGACATACATGAACTTGATGCTAACTTGCTAGATAAGAGAGACCGTTGTGAACCCAGCTTCTTGGATATAATCTTTATGACGGATTAACATATTAGTTGTATGTACTTTAATGCAGTCATCCTGCTTGAGCGCATACAGCCTGTTGATGCAGTGGACAGCACGGAGGACTTTAAATTCAGAGGACCCTGGTTCAAGCCTCACCGGATCCAGTGAATTTTGTCGGTGTGTTCTTAGGCAAGACACTTATACCCTCGTCCGCGGATGGGGACGTAAACCAGGCGATCCAGTGTATCTCTTGTTTTTTTCTCCCATCATGTTAAAGAAACATAGGTGTCTATTCGTCAGTACGGCGGGTTCCTAAATGCCTATATATCCCCCGCCCCCCCCCCCCCACCCCCCACACACACTCCCTCTCTCTCTTCATTGGCAATACACCTTCGGTTTTAGGTAATAATCATTCCACTTGCACTTGCATGCGCAAACGTAGGGTTGATGCTTACTATCATAGGTTAATTCCATACTCTAAATCAAGTACGGAGAACATTACAACCTATGTTTAAATACATATCCTAAGCAGGTGATATTGTAACAACTGCACCAATACTAACAAATAGTTGCCATGGTAAGTAGTTAGTACAGTGATCTGGGTATCACTCTAAAGATATTTCTTCGTCGGCGCCGTGTTGTTCCCGGGCAAGAATATGACCACTGCATATCTAGGCATAGGGGTAAAATTTCCTCGAATTCATGTTAATTTTGTCATTTTTGTTCTTATTTTCATCATGAAACCTGTATTGTTTCAGGTGCTACTTCAGTGGTGGCAGTGATCGTGGCTCCAGCGAAAAATGGATTGTTTACTAGAGAATTTGCAACAACTCTGCAGTTCTGCAGGTATGAAGGTTCTAGGCACATTATGCAAATTTGTATCTGGATGTTAATGAAGAGTTAGCCGGGTCGAATGTTCATTCCTGTTGGCGCCATATAACATGTTTGTGTTGGTGCGACGGAAAACCCCAATTCAAATCATTTCATCTTCGTCGATTCTTTTTTCAGTAACACAAAAATGGTTCGTGCAAATGCATATACTACTATTTTTACATTTCATATGCAGAATTCTTCATTGTGTTGTATATGGGTGGGGTAATTCAGGTGTAAAAATCCTTAAAATATGCATAAATTGTAATTAAAAAGTATTAAAATAGACAACTTTTAAGATTTTGCGTTGCAATGTGCAATGTTTAATTATGTATTTATGTGTAATATATAATCCAAATGTGTAATCATAATAAGTATTGCCATGACGCATACACCTAAAAAAACAAAAAAAAACAGGTTAAACAGCACATTTCCTTTATCTAGAATCCTTTGGAATATGTGTCGTCTGTGCAATATATGTATATATCAGAACATTTTAATACTATTTATTTTGCAGTTACTTTGAAGAGGGCTTATACTTCCAGTTTGGCATGTGTCTAAACTTATCAGACTTACAGAACATATATGTGCAATACCAGGAACATTGCTTAGTACTTAATTTCATCAATATATCATAACAATCCCTTATTCATATTATAATATTTTTTAAATCATGTAGAAAGGTTGTACATTACTGATTCTTACAAGTTTACACATATATTGTAAAAAATATTAACTAAACTAAATGCATAAAAATGTGTCAATAGTGGGTGGGGTATATTGACTTCTAATTTGAAGCAAAATCGAGATTTTAAACTGAATTCAGTGCTTAAAAGGAGCTTATTTACGCTTTATGTAACTCAATGAATTGTAAACTTAAGTGCATCTTTAAAAAGTACATCAGTAATTATTCACACAAGCATGACATTCAAAAATGAACTTCAAAAACTTATATGAAAGCGCTACAATGATAACCTATTAATGTTCGATTTTTTTTTATAAGCTACCTGCTCCAGATTGCTATCATGGAAAGATGTAATCTATATACATTGCTCTTTTCAAAAAGTGATGGTAGATTTGTCCCTTGAGTAGGTAACAATATCGAACATTTTGGGTCCTGGCTCAAAGCCTACAGTGAGCGTGATGGCATGACATTGCATATGAGTATAAAGGAAACATACGTTTTCAAAACTTTTGTTGAGTGTCCAAATATAAGAGCTAATTTGCATCAGATAACAGAACACCACCCCTCCTCCCACACACAGCTACACCCCACATACTCTGATCACGATTTTCCAATTAACGTCCGTTAATATCCCTTGTCCACAGCTCCCACATCACCCCTTCCCTTACCCCCACTCCAAGCCCGCCTCCCGATCTAATGAATTGTAATGGTTTCCCAATGTAGGCGCTAGCAGGGCTTTCTTCCGTCGATATCGACGTCGGCGTCGACGTTCATTAGCAGCAGTTTCTCTGAAACCGCGAGACCAATTGTATTCAATGTCACATGGATACTCCTGGTAGAGCTGCGACCTTACGGATAAAATATATCAATAGGTCAATCGGACATTCAAGATGGTCGCCGTTACTTAAAATAATAACAGCTGTAAACTTCTTCTTTTCAAAAACCACACGACAGATTTTAATTGTATGGTCTTCTATCAAGTTTGTTTAAATGGCGACCATGGGGTCATATTTGGCCCCGCCTCAGGGGTCAAATTCTTTTACATAGACTTGTATAAGGAAATACATAAAGCACTCTTCTCTAAAATCACGACGTATAGAGCTCACGTGTATTGCATGTATTATAAGCTTATGGTCCTGTACCAAGTTCGTTCAAATGGTGACCCTGCGGAAATATCCGGGCACGCCCTGGCGGTCGTAGATTTACGTAAAAGTTAATATACATGTAATAGAAAAATATTTAAAAAATATTATTCTATCAAACTACATAAGCTAAAGGTCTAATATGTTGCAGGTACCATACGTGTATATGTTCATCTATCAAGCTTGTTCAAATAGCGACTTTCGGGTCAAATTTGGTCCTGCCTCAGGAGTCACATATTTTACATAGACTGCTCTGCCAAGGTTGAGCAGTGGAAATTGTGCACAGTTATTTAGTTCCCCTGAATGACCTCAACTTTTCGGACTACCTTACTGAATGCATTATGGGATTCACTTTTGTGACTCACTTATTTTGAGCCACTTTCAAGCATGTTCTCCATTTTCAACAAGCATATTTGATTTTGAGAACTCACAGATGTAATACCATTTTCAGAATAGATTACTGGATGCAGGGATTTTTATTAGAAAATCTTTTATTTTTTATTGGGAAGAGGGCGGGGTCTCCTATCTGAGGTAAATAAGCTCCGAGATAATACGTGTAGTTTAAATTTTGACACACAACAAATAATTGAATATACGTATATGTTTATTTCATACTCATATGCAATTGCCTTCACGTTCCCTCATTACCATCTATTGAATAATGAAATGTCATTGCGTGCCCAAACGCACGCTAATGCTTCTCTCACAAGAGTATGTAACCAAAGATATTTCAGTTACCATATATGTTAATCAGACGCAGAAGACAATGACGTTAGGGTAGTACTAGCTCTTCGTTTTTTTTAAAACATACTAGTCTAGCTAAAAATCGAACATTTCCGCAAATATTGAAACTGATTCCTAAATAAGATTTGTAGTATGAATCTTACGACTTAGATCTAATGCATCACCGGCCACTCTAATACATCACTGATGCATTTTGGGCAGCATTTGCGTTAATTCGACTGTCTAAGACCACACATGTGTGTAAGTTCCTTCGATTCATGATATCTCTGTGTTTTAATGGCAACACATGTCACTAGAAGCGTTATATCAATGAAAAATACCATTTTTAATTACTGTTGCATTACTTCATTACCCGTCACCGCTAAACATAAAATCTGAAAAACTACTGGACATTCTGTTCGGACATTTGGTGTGGAGTACAGTACAGGAGCAGCCTTGATATTTTCCTACATCTTTCAAATATCGCAACCACGCTTGACAACCACAAAAGTAGTTCCCCGCATTGAGCCCCAATGATCGATCCGTTCAATGGACGCCATTTTGTATTGAAAAAGTCCACGGAAAACGGATATCTAAAACATTTCAAACGTAATTTGGATGGATCTTTGCATTTGGGATATTTTTAGCAGTGAAACAAATGCCATTACACAATACCTGTCACGGTAGCGTCGAACAACTGTCTTCGAGTTTTAATTCAACGCTTTAAAAAGAATTCAGTCGCAAATAATGACAACATACATTTTCATCATGAAAAATGAGCGCTCAACTGCAACACCGGAAACCCCTCACACGATGCAGACGCCAGCACAATTGGAGCGCTTGGTAGGCGTGATCAATGGAAATACATCTAAGATTAAATATCTAAGATGACAAAATCTTCGAGATAGAATCTGGTTATCCATTAATAGCTATATGATAGGATAGTTAATATAGAATAATTATTACTTTGATATAATCACTATTAGTAACCAATAGTAGGTATATGAGTGCAGTTTATATAGTAATACTGACTTTGTTACAATCACTATTAGTAACCAATAGTAGGTATATGAGTGCAGTGTATATAGTAATAATGACTTTGTTACAATCACTATTAGAGTAACCAATAGTAGGTAAATCAGTGCAGTTTATATAGTAATAATGACTTTGTTACAGTCACTATTAGTATCTTTTATAAATTGTTAAAATCTTGATCACGTTTATTAGTAATGTATAGAGCATTGTTATCCATTTCCCGCCTTTTTCAATGAAAATTTTGGAAATGACAGCCATTGCACAGGTATACTTACCACAATCGTTTTATTAGATATGGTTTCGATTAACCAGCGGTAATCCATTAAATCGGTGTATTCGGCACTGGAAATACTAATTGCATTGTCTGAAAGATAGCATTGTTATATTACAAGCAAATATGCGTTACATCAATATGAATATCAAGTATCTCTTAGTGATTTAAATAACATGACACGAGAACAGTAAGTTTGACGAACAACTATGAACTTTGAACGTGTAAGACTTTTAGATAGCACAGTATAGAAGACCAGTCAATTTGGTTTCGCATATATTGCCTATTTCAAAAATATTTTACCTACGCAGCCGCAACCGTAACAAGTTGCGGCACAATCACAGCTGTGCACATTTCGTTCCTCGCTCGAACCATCTAATGTACAGGATCTCACTGATTGACACGATAGGTCAGAATGTGTACAGGTAGCCGGATCATCTTAAACAAACATGGTCTGATAAGTATATGTTACAGAAAAGTGAAATTTCTGATTATTTATTTTATATATAGATAGACATTAATTCTCATATCAATAAACAACCAAACATATATCCATTTACAAACACACATACTCTACATATTTTGTTTCTCTTGATTTAAATTGTCTTCATTAATTAAATGAACAGATGAAAATAACTACTCTTATAATATTTATTTAAAAATAGCAGTTTGATTTGTTTAATTAAAGTCCATAGAAAACCACTGCACATGCCAATATATTGTAGTGTTAGAGTCGAGTTTTTAAATTCTTTAAGGGACACAGGATTATCTATAAGTATGTATCCAGCTTTACAATAGTACCTTAGTTTATTCAATGGGTTGTCTGTTATGCTGCTTTCTTGTATTTATTAGACTTAGCGGGTGAAATATTAAATTAAATATTGTTTAAGGATCTATGTTTGTTCAAAATAGAACAAAAACAAATGCATTTTTTACCATATGACATTCTTATTCTTGTTTGGGTTATTCATTAAAAATAGTAGCTAGTGATAAGATAAACCCATTTTAAAAGAGAAATTGGGCGCCTCCGTTATTAAAAATGTAATCAATGCATATGTTGTATGTACAGAAGTGTATATATATCAACATGACCTTGTCGCATAATATACAATTAATACACAACATTTTTGAGATTTTTGGATGATATTGGTGAGATACAAGAGTTCAGAAAAAGCGAGTTAAATACTTTCCTGCATATCTTCGTAGAACTGTGACCTCGGGGACATGGCCAAATTACATGTATAGGCTCTAGCTAGTATTGTTTTAGAATGATAATGTTTAATTATACGCCTATGTTAAGCATTGAACCTCAAGAGTGGGCCAAGTGTGGCACCACGGTCACGAAGTATATGACTATAAGCTTAATATGCTAAATAGTAGACATCTAGCTTTTGTAGTTCCAGAGAAGAAACCAGGTTCAAGTACTTCCTTATATACTTTGCATACTAGTATTCTATTTACTCATTCGCGATACTGTTAATATGATATGTTGGTGCATAGAAAAATAGTTAGGTAGAAAGCGTTCCAAAATGATGTACGGAAATATTCCGACACGTTTTATTTAAATTCATCCTGAACAAAAGAGGTAAAGGAACTGTCAGTCGGCATTCCTGGGTTTTTACTTAGTTTTATTTTCTTAATGCCTCCTTTAACGTGTCGAAGTTGTATCAACAAAAACCGGTTATGCTTATTTGTACGATTGGTTAAACAGGCGATTAATCAAATAATTTCGGAGGATCTGAAAGAAGCGACGATAACACGTTCTAGGGATAGAAACTATGAAAAGTAATTAAACGATGAGTCATGGTGCATTGACGCAGTAGTGTCGGCCGACATGTTTTAAGAATATTTCATTTATGTCTCATTATCCGTTTTAAAGCTTGTGTTTAAACAAAGAATTATTATTTTATGTCGATGTTTGCCTTGCATTAGTTTCATATTTCCGTAGATACAATAAGGTTATATAATTGTTAAATATCAAAATCAGGCAGATTGGTTAAATTCACAAACGGAAACATTAAACGTCAATTGTCAGTTACAATGTTCGGCGATAATCGGTGTATACAGGAATATATAGAGGATGCTTCGTGAGTGCTTATTAGTACTGGATTCATTAAGAGTGTTATAAAATATGTCATTATACCTCACGTTTACACTCCTGTACACAGCCTCTATGTCAACTAAAATAGCTCATGTAAACATTGTCCTACATATGATGATTCAGCCGAATCTATATTTGAATTGAATCACATAAATATTTCACCTTTTTGAAGGTCTGTGGACAACCCGCTTTAAACTGTGATGCTTTACATTGTCTGGTTTTGATGATAATACAGAGTAGTTCAAAGCCGTCTGCTGCAGCATGCTTGTTGATAAACACAGCCACGTGGGAAATGCTTACATTCTGTATTAGCAAGGGTCATAACCTCATGGGCTCCTACAGGCAAATTCAAATTGCTTGACAGGTGGTTTAAAACTTTGCAAATGATTGTTTAAAAAAATAATTACACCAATTGATTTAACATGTTTAAATGTGTATTTGTGCAACTTTTCATAATTTATTTTACAGTAGTTTATTCATAATTTTGAAAAAGGGACCTCTGATTTATATAGAACCCTGCCCCAGCGCCTTCTCCTGGCTTCTATATGGCAGCTAAGGCTTTAAGAACGCTTCTCCGACAATGACTATCACAACCTGACTTCTATGATGACGTGATTTACAAACTTCGTAAGATCCTTGGTCATGATCATAGTTTCATACTATCTTTTTTAAACTTGTTAAAAGATTTATCAACAAAGGTTATGACCCGATCATTTTGCAACGCACTGCATGCTTGGTGGTTGACCCATGTACAGCTCGCCACTATGCTTTCCTCTTTAATTGTGCGATGACCGGACAGGCTATGTACTCTATGATGACGTCTACCTAAAGCCCAAAAGGTCGGTGACGTTTGATGTTTGTCTGCAATCTTGTCTTTCGTGCCCTCAATGGTTTGTTCAATGTTTCTTTCTCGTATATATACAGGAGCATCATTGTGGTTTACTTGTATTGCCTATTAAATCTGCCTTGTCTGCCTTGTCGGTTAGAGAATAGTTCATGGTGGGGATTTCTTTATTTAGACTATTTAGTTTCATTGGGATGACAGTAGGGTAAGTGTGAGGTTTGGTGCACCCTAGTACCTGGTTTAAAAAACCCAGCGACCTTTTTTAGCACTGACCGTTCCAAGGCGGTCGCCCTATTGTAAACCCTTTTGTGTTGGTGATGTCTTATTTGGCCTTTTATTCATCTTTAAAGTTGTTCTTTGTTTCTGTGTGTGTTTGTACTTGACTGTCGTCCTTGAATGCTACCTTTCCTGTTCGATTTTTATATCTATTTTGTGTGAGAACACACACACACACACACATACACGCAAGAACGCACGCAACTTCTCTCTCACACACACACACACACACAAACACACACACGCTATATATATATAATGATATATGCTCTTTGAACTTGGCCTGTGGCATGAACCTATATTCCTATTTCTTATATCAATGAAGCTGCAATTATACTTTCCAGTGAAATAGTGGATTTTATGAATAAAATAAAACCTTACATTTTCATTGTTTATATTTCGCATGTAAAAATATAACATTTTTTCACTCAAAATGATGTGAAAATGTTAACGTTGCTTACGTTGTTGACGTTATGGACGTAATTGCTTTGACGCATTATTTTTCTT
This sequence comes from Cyrtodaria siliqua, assembly GCA_037043455.1. Lineage (NCBI taxonomy): Eukaryota > Metazoa > Mollusca > Bivalvia > Adapedonta > Hiatellidae > Cyrtodaria > Cyrtodaria siliqua. The sequence continues at coordinate 226,858 of JAWPHD010001217.1, forward strand.
TCTGCATAAATTGCCAGGTTGTGAGTATATAATAAATAGAATATTTGTAGGTTTGTCGTGAATATATGATTTATATTCATCTTGATGTGACAAAAATCTGATATTTTAACTCGTGCTTAATCACTCGTGAACATATAAGTTTTCTCACTTCTGAAAATAAATCCTATATTCACTCAAAACAAACAAATATCCTCTATATATTTAAACTATATGATTCAGATAATATATACTATGAGGTATAAAGGTAGAAACCTTATAAACTATTTTCAGTTTCATATACGATGCGGTACAAAGGAATGTACAGTGGCGAACTGTTTACATAAAAGAGCATTAGCACACACAGCCTCATGCACATATCTAGCGATGAGGTTGGTCCAAACAGCTCACAAATGGGCTTGTAAATCCAAAGTGCTTTATGACGTTTGTTTTCAAATGGAAAATAAGATCCTTGTTTGCATTACAAAGAAACTTTTTTTTTTAATCTCAGCTGTTAATTGGCTGAGGAAAGAGGTTTAGGAAATGTAAAGAAACATAATTATTGATAATACTAAGAAGAACGTTGTGTTGCGAAGGAAGCGTATAAAGGGTGGAAATACCGGTTTTTAGTTAAGGACTATACCATACTATATCTATGATTCTTCTTCTATATAGCTTCAAACAAATAAATTAACTGTTTCGGAGGTTATTAATATAATCATACCAGTACAAGTTATTCCATCTCCGATGTAACCACAATTACACAAGCATGTAAAGGAACCGTACGTATTGGTACAGGCAGCATTTTCATCACAGTTATCGGTGGCTAGATTACACTCATCGTCGTCTGAAAGTAAATACATTTAGGTTTTTATCAGCTATAATCCAATCTATGCCTCTTTTCGATATTTTTTAGACTACTTTAAATTGACGAACTGGTAAAAAGAGAATTAGAAATGGAGTAGATTCATAATTACAGCGACAGGTAGAACATGATAAAATAGACGGAGCACCTATGTAAGAGATATAATTATATTAGTTTAGGGAAGAAGAGGTTTGGTAGGTTAAAGGCAGTTAAAAAGATATAGTGGAAAGCTAAAATGGAGAAATTTCAGTCACAAAATCGGATTGGAAAGGATAACGGACAAATGGTAAACGTACCAGCCCTTTCATTTAAGGACCTATTTCCAAACTACTGTATTTGTGTGGTGGGGGAGGGTGGAGGTGGGAGGTGCGGGTGTGGGGGAGGGTAGGAGAGAGAGGATTTGTATAGGTAACTGTAAATCACAGTTAGGAATACAATCGCAATTTTGTTATTCAATTTTGTATCGGACGATGAGATGTTTCCAATATAGCTTTTGTATGAAGCCAACATATTAAAGCACGTTTTCCATTAGTTGATTCTTGGTTTTATTGTTGTTCTAACAAACAATGAATTACCAAAACAAAAACGTATTTAGTAAAACTAATTTTTTACTGTGTAGTTGTTTTCTTCGTAAAAAATAAAGTTCAAATATTATAAACTCCTATTTCTTAGATCATGTTCAATATAACCATGCTAGTCATAGAAACGTTTAAAAAGATGTTTTAAATATATGATAACTTATTTAAAATTACCTATTAAATGTTTTAATTTTACAATATGCAAACGTTTTAAGCCGAATTTTAAGATTTTATTTTATTCTACAGCCAACACCGTTTTCGCTTCTTGGAGAAGGGGTTGGATGAGGTATGAAGTTTAATACTCGGACCACGTAATGGTTTTGCTAGTTATTGATAAATCATACCAGTACAAGTTATTCCATCGCCGTGATATCCATTATTACACGAACACGTAAAGAAACCATCAGTATTGGTACAGGCAGCAGCAGTTGCATCACAGTTATCGGTGCCTATAGTACACTCATCGACGTCTGAAAATACATACATGTAACATTGCACACATGGTACAGTATACAATGAGCCATATTGAAAGGTGTAATTGTAATGAAACTACACGACCGGAATAAGTTGAATATTCCCAGAGACGTAATGAACTTCTTAGATTTATAATATTCTTTGACTGCTGTTAATGAATCATGATAATGTGGGGTAATACAATAATATAAAAATGAAATGCCATGATTATGCATCATTAACTTTACACAATTTCGTAATTTACAACAGTTTTTCCAATGAGCAAGACGACTATTTAAGATTTCATTCGGTTTCTAATCGTATATAGTCGGTGAATCACGTCATTTCTCGGGACCATACGTCTAAATCATCTGCGGCTCTACATGTACATATTTTAAAGGCAAACGCACGTTTGCATTTAAAATCAAGCGTCGAAGATGATCAAGAATAGATCATACGAGTTGAAAAAAGTATCTAACTGTTGCGAATTGTCCGAATAGACTGGAATCCGACCGTTTTATTACTCACAACAGACCATTTATTTGGTATAAATTGTTTGTATACCATCGACTGAGTCGTTGTTTAACAAACATTGTACCTATTGCGGGCTGCATGAAAACATGAGCAGTTATTACAGAGACTGCTACCTTTGGCAGCCGAATTAAAGTATTGCACATTTAATTTGTAGATTTCTTACATGTTAACTGATATGGTTGAATTTATTGGGAATAAAACTATTGCTTCATGTTTGGGTACCAAAAGAGAGTTTGGCCAGTTTTTACTGCGGATCTGACATGTTTGTATGTAAACGGAGACAGGTCAAGTGACTTTGCTTAAGAGAACGTTACTTTTGCTTGGTACTGGTTCAACCCAGGAGGACATCGAGTGTGATTAAAATAAGTTCAGAGAGCTTTCGTTACAATCGATGTAAAATAAATATATTTAAACTAACATTGGCTGTTTTATGGTTTTAAATGATTTGTCATGGACATTGCTTGGAAATTAGAGCCATAATATAAATATGTTATGTTTATATTTATTAGTAACCATCTGCCACCTAATAAAGTCGTCAATGTGATGTTAATTAGTAAACAGCAACCTTAAGAAAATGGCGTCATAAGAGTATCAGTGTACAACATGTAAAACGTTTAAACATATGTTATACTTTTTAAGTAACAAATTACCCTACACTATTTTAATTTAAAATTTAAAATTAACGGTACCATTCCACATATTATTTTTGAAGTTACCAAGAAATACCAATCAGTATATTAAATAAAAGGGACAAAATTAACACAGTCCAAACAAAATATTAAGAAACATTCATTTTCTCATATAAGATACAATATCTGAAACTAATCTGACTAATTTAAGATTTCCTGCACTTCAAACAGCTTTGTGTTACACGAAATGCACATTTACCTTGATATTTCAAATGCTTGACATAACATACGATCTCTCGATACAGTAAATATAATATCCCTCAATGGCTGATCATTATTTCTTTTTAATTATATTGAAAAAAAATATTCAAATACAGTTCATCGTACATAAATGTATGTGTTTTTCTAACCAAATGCAGTAACAATACAACGAACTGTAAACCCAATAGCTCCAATAGCAGTTAATCAACGGAAGTGAACGAAATACGCGCGTTTCGGCTCCCGTCAGGCGAATAAACGCTTCATTTTGCTTCCATCCCATATGTACGCGATTTCTGCTTTCAGCGATAAACTATGGCTTCCAGAAAAGGTAATAGCGACAGGCGATACAAACATGCTGTTTTATTTAGTTTTATCTTGATATATTTCAAATACCTCGTGTGTTTTGTTTTTAGGGATATTTGTTAAACTATACAATATATTCTGTTTAATGAATGTGTTTTCAACGAAAGGCCGATGCTTTTAGCAGTATTGCTTGCGTAAGGTGTATCTACATTTCTTCTTCACATATGCCTTTTTCTCAATATTTTGAAAATGCCCACTTTCTGGCTACCAGATCGATTCTAAAATATAAATATTTAAGTTTGTCGATATGCGGCTTCCAGGTTTTACTTCTATTTCATGAGTGTACATCTTCCACAATTGTAAAACATGTATTCGTGAAAGAAAGTTTATCATATCTTATGCACGTGTCCAAGTAGTGTCACGCATGAAGGATGAATACATAAAGCAGTCTTTGGAAACTATACCGAAGTTGTATGCTGTCCATCTAGCATGTTTATAATGACATTTGACATTGCAGAAAATGGGTGCGTATACTCGAGAAAACGGCCGCGTATATCTCCATATATTCAACGTATACGTATGCGGGAGAAAACGGCCCCGTATATCTCCGTATATTCAACGTATACGTATACGGGAGAAAGCGGCCCTGTATATCTCCGTATGTTCAAATTATACGTATACTGGAGGAAACAGCCCCGTATACCTCCGTATACCGTATATCTCCGCATATTCAACGTATACGCATAAGGGAGAAAACGGCCCAGTATATCTCCGTATATTCAACGTATACGCATACGGGAGAAAACAGCCGCGAATATCTCCATATATTCAACGTATACGTATACGGGAGAAAACGGCCGCGTATATCTCCGTATATTCTCCGTATATTCAACGTATACGGGAGAAAACGGCCGCCTATATCTACGTATATTCAACGTATACGTATACGGGAGAAAACGGCCGAGTATATTCAACGTATACGTATACGGGAGAAAACGTCAGCGTATATCTCCGTATATTCAACGTATACGTATACGGGAGAAAATGGCCGCGTATATCTCCGTATATTCAACGTATACGTATACGATAGCCACTGACAGAGTTTCAAAAACGCGTACACGGGGAAAAATACGGACGTTTTATAACTCCGTATATTTGGTTTAAAGTACTGAGAAACACAGTGTTGTCTGGCTTACTCTCTGTATACAGATAGGATTGTATATCTACAATCATATACATGTGCATCTTTAGATATGACTTGCATATTATCATAAACAAATCAAATATGGTCCCCCAAGATGGACTTTTTTGGGTCAACGTTTTTAAAATAGATATATTTAGTCAAATGAAATATTATGTAGGGATTATTTTAATTAATTAATTATTATTTTTGGTTTGTTGGGGTGGGTGGGTAATAGAAACCATGGACAAAATAAAAAATATGATCAACAAACAAATTTTCATTAAATATGTCTAATATGAATTTATAGATTGTAAGATATATTTCTCAGTAGAGTGCTAGCACAATAATGTTCATATCTACCGAATGTATATGAAACAGTTCGAACTTCAAAATGAGGGCATACATGCTACATTTACCTGTACCACAGTCGACCCCTGTCCATCAAGATGTACATGCTACATTTACCTGTACCACAGTCGACCCCTGTCCATCTAGATGTAATGTTACATTTACCTGTACCACAGTCGACTCCTGTCCATCCAGATGTACATGCTACATGTACCTGTACCACAGTCAACCCCTATCCATCCAGATGTACATGTTATATTTACCTGTACCACAGTCGACCCCTGTCCATCTAGATGTACATGCAACATTTATCTGTATCACAGTCGACCCCTGTCCATTCAGATGTACATGTTACACTTACCTGTACCACAGTCGACCCCTGTCCATCTAGATGTACATGTTACGTTTACCTGTACCCAAGTCGACCCCTGTCCATCAAGATGTACATGTTACATTTACCTGTACCACAGTCGACCCCTGTCCATCTAGATGTACATGCTACATTTACCTGTACCACCGTCGACAACTGTCCAGCTAGATGTACATGCTACATTTACCTGTACCACAGTCGAACCCTGTCCATCATGATGTACATGCTATATTTACCTGTACCACAGTCGACCCCTATCCATCTAGAAGTACTTGCTACATTTACCTGTACCACAGTCGACCCCTGTCCATCTAAATGTACATGCTACATTTACCTGTACCACAGTCGACCCCTGTCCATCCAGATGTACATGAGCATGTAAACGTGCTACGTCCGTTATAGCAATGGCCTCCATTTTGACACGGGTTACTCGAGCATTCATCTATATCTAAAAAGGTATAAAACAAACAGAGATGTAATCAATTCAAGATAATCTGTGTGAAACAACACAATGCGATATGTGTGACGTTTCATTAGTCTTGTAGTAAGCATGGTGTTTAAGAGAGATTACCGACACACACGTCTATTCCCAAAATTCTATGTACGTTGAGTATCAAAACTTCTTGTTTGTCTGTTTACGTGTTTGTTTCTGTGTTTTGTTGTTGACTGTACTCCTTGAATGCTACTTTCCCTGTCCGATCTTTTTATATTTCTTGGTATATCCAACATCCTTCAGAAAATGGCGCCATGGGAGTATCAGTATCGAAAATATAAACTATTTAAACAAACGTAAGGAAGTAATCATTATGATGTTTTATTTGCAGGTTTGTTTCAAAACATCTCGTTAATTAGTAAAATGAATAGATTTACTAGCTATGATCTAACAAAATCGTTGGTTGATCTTGACTTATAACTTTGAGCATACAGAGCTGAATTTGGAGTGCCGCACGTATTACTTTGAAGTCTGTGGTGCATAATAGTATGTAGTTTGTTACTATATTATAGTAATACATGTAATAATAGTTTGTATTTTGTTACAAATACAAGAAACAGTAGCTTCAGTTACCTCAGTATTTACCTTTTCAATCTAAATAGAATAACATTAACATACAGGTTGTATCAATCTATCTATATATTTAAGATATATTACATCTCGTTGTTTATATTTTCGCAATTTACATTCAAGAGTTTAAAAAGGGTATGACAGAAGAAAACAAATAAGGGTAATCATGCTTCATTTACCCGTGCCACATTCCGCCCCTGTCCATCCAGGTGTACATACGCAAGTGAACCGGTTACGTCCATTATCGCATCTACCTCCATTTTGGCACGGGTTTCTCCAGCATTCGTCTATATCTACAAAATGTTATTTGTAAGTCAAAGGTACATATACTATGAATGAGTTACGGGTGGATAAGTTTCATCCTATTGTTATCTAGCCTTCGATCATGTAACATAATAATTTATGAAAGTGTCTCTTTAATAATTTAAAGTTTGATGAGTTACAATGAACCTGTTCATACAGGTTTCAACCGGTTCCTAGAGGGCGCTATATACTCGTTTGCACGTGCAAAGCGAGTATACGCTGACGTGTACAGAAAGGTTTTTCTGTCGTTCGAATCCGACAGGCAAACAGTAAAGTCGCTTCATCCAGTTGTTCTTAAAACTAGTTAGAAATCGGGCTGTCTTTAACATATGGAGTCAGCGGAGGAGCCAGGAATGCAAACAGAGACATGAGAACAATCCAGAGCGCGTTTTCACGGTCCCGGATTGTTAACTCGCAACGGGCGGCGGGCCGTTCATACAACAAGTGAACAACAAACAGACCAGTTCTTTTCGTTGGCAAAGAACAGCAACCGAACACGATACATGCTTCGGGTGTGGTAACAGAGGACACTGCATGAGGGCTTGTCGGAGGCATGCCACTCCCTCAGGGCTACCGGAATTTAAAGAGAGTCGGACACTAGTGCAAGGAATAGATACAACAATAAATGATAAGTACTTTTTTAATTACTTTGAACGAAGAAAACAGTACATATATGACATTATTAAACGATCATTCAGAATTTTTTGAAATTCAGGAAATAATTTATTTCAAAATAGCGGAAATGTTATAAGTACAGTTACAAGTTTTGCTGTGTGTCCCTTTAAGGGAGGTGATTAAACTGGAGATGGAATTGTTTAAAATTTGTAATGTTTCTTGACGATGGATGGGGGACTATCAGCGATAAGGCAGCATGCATGAAAGATTCTGTTTTTGTACAGAATTGTCTAGAGAAAGCAGGTTTTGTCATAAATTATAATGAATAAATGGCGTTTTACGGCACGACGACACACAAATATGTCATATTGTGCGCAAAAAACAAAAAGATGAAGAAATTAAGTAGTAATTAAAAATTAATGTAAATATATAAAGATAAAACTATTAAAAATAAGGGATGACATGGTAGTAATATAAACTATATATGTAAATCAATAAATGCCCGTCAACGGGTATATAAACAATTAAATATATATACGAACTCGTAAATTATAATAAATCATTATGGGATCCTGTAAACAGTCTGACATGGGTTGGTCTTTGCTTGGAAAGTATTGAATTTAACCTTTCCATACCAGAGAAGACAGTTCAAGGACTCTTGATTTAATAATTAATATTCTACCGAATATCAGCGAAACTTACTGGCAGAGTAATTTCATTGATGCCTGCTATTGACAATATCGCGAGATTTATATACGTATATATCTCCTTGGGATCACTTATTTAAATTAAACAGTGACGATCCCTATATCATGTATATTGAGGAATAGCTATTTTGGTAGAATAAAGTAGACCATCTGAACATCCGAAAACAGGGTGATGTTGCTCGCTGCAAGACTATGATAGCAACAGAGCATGCGGAGCGCCAATTCAATCTTCCACAAAGAATGGTCAGAAGTAAACGCCTTAAAAAATTTAAGCAGCAAAACTAGTAATTAATGCGTTTGCTAAATAACAAGTCGGTTAAATGGTTCACGTATTCTAAAAAAACAAAAAAAACAACAAAAAAAAACGCCACAATAATTACTATTTTGTCATTTTATGGATCCGGCGTCAGGCCGACGCAGAACATATTTATGTCGTACTGTATCTTTATTTATGGATCCGGCGTCAGGCCGACGCAAAATGAATGTATCTGGTATTGTATCCACCCAGTGTAGGGCGCCGGACGCAGTCACTATACTGTCAATTTTACGAATACGGCGTCAATCCGGGGTCGGGCGGGCACAATCACTATATTGTTATTGTAAGGATCCGGCGTCAGGCCGAAACAGAATGTATTTATTTTGTATTGATACGATCCGGTGTCGGGTGGACACATTCACTATATTGTCGTTTTATGGATCGGTGTCCGACCGACGCAGAGTTTTTTATAGTATCGAATTATATCGATCCGGTGTCGGGCGGACATGGTCACTATATTGTCGTTTTATGGATGAATGCAGAATGTATTTATTGTCGTTTTATGGATCCGGCGTCAGGCCGACGCAGTATGTATTTATTTTGTATTGTATCGATGCGGTGTCGGGCGGACACAGTCACTATAATGTCATTTTCTGGATCCGACGTCAGGCCGACGTAGAAAGTATCTGTTATATTGTATCGATCCGGTGTCGGGCGGGCACAAACCATTTTTGGATCCGGCGTCGGGCCGACGCAGAAAGTATCTGTTACATTGTATCGATCCGGTGCCGGGCGGGCACAAACCTTTTTTGGATCCGGCGTCGGGCCGACGCAGAAAGTATCTGTAATATTGTATCGATCCGGTGTCGGGCGGGCACAAACCTTTTTTGGATCCGGCGTCGGGCCGACGCAGAAAGTATCTGTTATATTGTATCGATCCGGTGCCGGGCGGGCATAAACCTTTTTTGGTTTCGGCGTCGGGCCGACGCAGAAAGTATCTGTTATATTGTATCGATCCGGTGTCGAGCGGGCACCAACCTTTTTTGGATCCGGCGTCGGGCCGATGCAGAAAGTATTTGTTATATTGTATCAATCCGGTGACGGGCGGGCACAAACCTTTTTCGGATCCGGCGTCGGGCCGACGCAGTAAGTATCTGTTATATTTTATCGATCCGGTGTCGGGCGGGAACAAACTTGTTTGGATCCGGCGTCGGGCCGACGCAGAAAGTATCTGTTATATTGTATGGATCCGGTGTCGCGCGGGCACTAACCTTTTTTGGATCCGGCGTCGGGCCGACGCAGAAAGTATCTGTTATATTGTATCGATCCGGTGCCGGGCGGGCACAAACCTTTTTTGGATCCGGCGTCGGGCCGACGCAGAAAGTATCTGTTATATTGTATCGATCCGGTGCCGGGCGGGCACAAACCTTTTTTGGTTCCGGCGTCGGGCCTACGCAGAAAGTATCTGTTATATTGTATCGATCCGGTGTCGGGCGGGCACAAACCTTTTTTGGATCCGGCGTCAGGCCGACGCAGAAAGTATCAGTTATTTTGTATCAATCGGGTGCCGGGTGTGGATCCGGCGTCGGGCCGACTAAAAAAGGTATCTGTTATATTGTATCGATCCTGTGCCGGGCGGGCACTAACCTTTTTTGGATCCGGCGTCGGGCCGACGCAGAAAGTATCTGTTATATTGTATCGATCCGGTGCCGGGCGGGCACAAACCTTTGTTGGATCCGGCGTCGGGCCGACGCAGAAAGTATCTGTTATATTTATCGATCCGGTGCCGGGCGGGCACAAACCTTTTTGGATCCGGCGTCGGGCTGACGCAGAAAGTATCTGTTATATTGTATCGATCCGGTGCCGGGCGGGCACAAACATTTTTTGGATCCGGTGTCGGGTCCACGCAGAAATATAAACGTTATATTGTGCGGGCACAAACATTTTTGGGATCCGGCGTCGGGCCGACGCAGAATGTATTTACGTTATATTGTATCGATCCGGTGCCGAACGGGCACAAACGTGTTTTGGATCCGGCGTCGGGCCGACGCCAGACCTATTTGAGCTTGTGTCGGGAGGACACATCAACTATTTTTGTTATGTAATATGGACCTCCGGCGTTAGTCAATCTCATTATGTATTTACGTTTTACTGAATCGATCCGGTCGGTCGGTCGGACACAAACCCTTTTGGATTCGGCTTTGGGCCGACGTAGAAAGTATTTATGCTTTAAATACCGTTTATTTGGTTTAAAGTGTCAGTTATTACAGTTTCAATATAAGAAAGGTTCTTGGGTCGTAAAAGCGAGAACACATAAAAGCACGTGTCCATGCAATTCCTTAGAAACATATTTCGAACGTTTCAATCTCGGTCATGAATCAGAAATATTAATTTCAGAAATCAAAACAAAGTTTTGTATTAAGGAAAGGAAATCATATCTCATAGCAAATCAAGGTATGTGGGATCGTTTGTTTAAAATCTCGGGAGATGGAGAACACCCTAAAGATGGGTATGTGATTGAAGGCGACGACACAAACATAATAATTAAAGCGTTTCTAGATAATGTACCCGCTCTTTAAAAATTCGAATACATGTTTGCCTGTGCGAATTAACACCCTTTTATTGTTTGTTATTCTTTTAGAATGTAACATTTATTGGTATAATTTGAAAACCTGAGGTTTTTTAAAATTATTTGGAGAATAGATTATAAATGTTTTATGTTTGTTTGAACAGAGCGAATTAAAACATAAAATAATTTATGAAAGTGTCTCTTTAATAATTTAAAGTTCGATGAGTTACAATGAATCTGTTCATACAGGTTTCAACAGGTTCCTTTAGGCGCTATATACTCGTTCGCACGTGCATAGCGAGTATACGCTGACGTGTACTGAACAGAAAGGTTTTTCTGTCATTCGAATCCGACAGGCAAACAGTAAAGTCGCTTTTACCACCCACCCACCCATCTTCGTCATTAAGAACTTTAATATAAAGTTACAATAATCCTAGTATTACCATAGACGATGCTTCACGGCACCGACGGGTTAAATATGGCTGAAGTACACCGGAAAATATATTTAAAGAAAACCATATTATGTATCATGATGAATTGTATAATAACAGTGCGAAATAGCACAGCGAGACAGTATTCAAATAATTGTTATTAACAATTGTTATTTTTAGTTCTTTTGTAGTACCGTTCTAAGAAGGATGGAAATAGGCTGTGATGAGTTCCGGACAATAAACAGTGAAAACAGGAGAGCAGAATAGCGCACATACATATCAAATGCTAAATAAAACTCGAGACGGAATGCTAGTTTCAATTTGATGAAATATAGTATTACACCACGCAAGGGTTGTTTACTTGGGTGAAACATGTGCGACGTTATTGATTATTTACGTAAACATCTTGTGGTGCGTCAAAATATGTTATGCTACATCATAATAAATGGTAGCAAATATACCATGTCTGAAGGAGTGCCAACGGTTCAGGGGGTAGAGCGTCTGACTGTAAATTATAATATCTGTGTTCGAGTCCCGAGAGAGGCAAACCTCTTTCTGTTTTGTGATATTGCTACCTGTGAACAGGTACGATGTGCACTACTGGATGTCAACAAAGTAAATGGTGTTTTGCGTTAAATTTGAACATGAGCTCGTGAACACGAAACAAGAAGATCTTACAATGAGGAATGCGATTTTCGTCAGGTATGGAACTATTGTTGATAGACACATTGTTGATATGTCTATGGTTACTAACTGTGCACCTCTTGTCGCAGACTTGTTTCTGTATTGCTATGCAAATAGATTTTATGTTGAGTCTTTCACAAATACTCAGGCAGATGTCAACGAAGCCTTTAATGACACCTATCGCTATCTGGACGAGATACTAAACATTGACAAGCCTTTCTTTCCTACTATGGTAAATAATTATACCCTTAATAACTTCAACTTACTAATAACAAATCTAGCAATTCTGACACTGTCGCTTTGTTTTAGCGATTTGCATCTTTCAATTGAAAAAAGAGAAATAATGAGCAAATTTGATGATTTTAATTGCAATATCGTTAAGTATCACCACTTAGACCGAAATGTTCACAGAGCGGCATCTTATGGGGTATATGTTTCTCAGCTTAATCATTTTTCTAGAGCTTGTAGTGGAGTTGAGAACTTTAATATGCGTTACCATTGTTTAACTGAAACCTACTCCATCAGGGCTACCGTTACCATACACTTCGAAAAACCTTTGCAAAACGTTATTATCGTAACCCTGAACTGCTTTTAAAACATTAAAGTGTTTTGAGATCTCTTCAGCGACAAAGACTATCACAAAAGTTTGCCACTATGCTTTCCTCTTTGACTGTGCGGTGATCGGATAGATTGTGGACCCGACGATGACGTAAATCATGATAGGACGGTTACGTTTGATATTTGTCTCCGGTGTTGTCTTAACGTGCCCTTAATGATTAATTCTCTTGTTGCTCTCGCTTCTGACAGGTCATTGAGTATTAATTTGTGGTTTTTTATGCTTTTGTTTCTTTATGTTCATATTTACATTATCATATTTGTGTTATTCTTCTATTGCCCAGCAATGCCATTCTGATAGAGAATATAGCCTGACGGAGATTTCTTTATTTAAGCTCTCCCGTTTTATTGGGATGACAATAAGGTAATAGTGAGTTTTGGTGCACCTTAGAACCGGATTTAAACACCAAGCGGCCTTTTTTTATTTTTTTTTTAAATAATTCACTAGAGACGATTCAAAATATGTTCTGGAATTGTGAATTTGCCAAGCAATACTGATCAGAGGTCGTTGTAAATATAAACGAAGATATAAACACAGTCAAAAAAGTATATTTAGAAACATTCATTTTTATTTAAAATAAATAGTTGATGCTATTCTGACTAAAGCAGATACTAAACATACCATCGGACACTCAAAGTTTATTTACTAGATTTTTATTATGCATACAAACTGGATAGTCTTTTGTTCTAATACATATTTGCAACAATATTAAACAAACGTAAGCATGGTGAAGTTAGGTAACATTATGATGCATTATTTTCAGGTCTGTTTCAATAAAATCTCGGAGGACATCGTTAATGAGTAAAATAAGGAGATTTAGTAGTCACTGACCAGAATTGATTGGTTCATGATCTTGACTCGTGACCTTGAACATACGACTCTAAATTTGGTGTGCGACACATAGTATATTGCTGTATATCGTGCTTAATCGTATGGGATTTGTTATCAAATACAATACTACTGCAAAGTCCAGTTGCCACATTTGCAATTAATAACTCTTTCAATCGAAATAGCATAATATTAACAAACCTGTTGTATCAATCTATATATAGATTTAGGATATATTACACATTAACATAAATATAGATAGATCAGCTAGAGCAATGCTGTTTATATTTTCGTAATTTATTTTAAATAGTTTAGAATTGAATTGAATTGACTGTTGTTTAACTGCTCATCAACATAGTATGGGTTATTTAGAGCCGCCCCAGAGAGAGGGGAAGGATACATAGGAATCCGGGAACCTGCCCTACTCTTATTATCGAATAGATTCCTATGGTTCTTTAACGTGCTCGGAGGATAGACCGATACACGGGACCGCCCGGTTTACGTCCCCATCCGACGGACGAGAAATAGTTTAGAAACCGAAACGGAGGATGTGCATGCTCCCTTTACCTGTGCCACTGTCCACCCCTGTCAATCCAGGTGTGCATATACATGTAAACCTGTTATGTCCATTATCGCAACTGCCTCCATTCCGACACGGGTTACTCGAGCATTCGTCTACATCTACAAAGATTATTTATACATTAAGACCAGAATGGATATATGTTGTCTACGCAAGATAACCTTTGAAACGTGTACATTCGATGCGTCATGTCATATGCAGTGTGTCTAACACATTGCAAATACAGACAAACTTGGTAACTTTGTATGTACATTTGAACATAATGGTATAGTTTTTTTCCGACAATTAGAGGTATTTAAGTAATTTAATAGGTACTATTAAATTAAATATATTTCCAGGAATTGTGAAGCTAACAAACAATACTGTACATAGGTCGCCTCAAATATAAAAGAAAAAATATTTTAATAATACAGGTAATACGCAGTTGAAGCAATATATTTAGAAATGTTTATTTTATAGTTATGCTATTCTGGACGAAATACACAAGGTTAAAAAACCTCTGGAATCATGTTACATGTTTGGCACATTTAATAACAAGGTTCGGACTTCGCGTTGTGATTTCCACAATGTATTGGTACATATAAAGCAGTCCAAACAATTACACACTCATAACACGCTATGAATATCCTGTTATATATATATAATCCATATCCGTTTCGTATAGTGGTTTTTAGTACTTCCATTAGTTAACCACTTATATAGTCACTATTATTAAATGTCTTAGGTTCACAAAGTATAATAGTAGAATAGATATCCAATCAAGGGTCCAAGATAGGCATATAATACTACGATGCCTAATGTGCATATAAAAACAAAGAGATTAACAATTAACAATAACAGAATTAAGGCTTGATTCTGATTTGTGAAACACAATTAATTGAAGATAGCAAAATATATCTATAAAACATTTAAACATTCTTAAACAATATGTATTCTTTATTAATAATTAGTTAACACACACTAGTATTTAATTTGCTGTGGAAATTTGCCTTTAAAAGGTCAAAAAGTTTATAATAACTTGTGTATAAAATAGTAGCAGTTATATTTAAGACATCATCATCTTCATTACTTAGCCAAACTATGAGCTTATTGTTTGAGGACACATTATTGAAATATTTACCAGATGTAGACATTTGATTGAAGAAATTGTGGCTATCCTGTTCAAAAAAGTATTTAGAAACTTTCATAAGTCTTAATTCCTCTAGTTATTATGTAACGCTGAACAACTTCCCTATTACTAGTTTCAAGAGCATAGTATAACTTATCATTAACTTAGTTATATTATAACCTAATCCTCTGTCTATGACTGCGGGGATCCATGATGTGGATATACACAAGACTACTGCAACAGCCAACTCTCGACTCCCGACGTCTGACTCTCGACTCTGGCTCTTCAATCTCCGACTCTCTCTAGACTATGCGTGCTTTCAATATTACTCTATAAGATAACCCAAACTACCGTTCGGCAGTCAGTCATGTCCCAAATTTGGGCATCGACCTGTGTAGCTACAGGTTAACGCCATATTGATTACATCAATGTATTCATACATTATCCACACTACCTTTCAACCTTCCCTAATATGGTAACATCTCTTCTCTCTCAGAATACATAGTTTTACAGAAATGTAAAAATACACTAACTTTTGAGCAGGTAAAGAACAACGTTCAGATGAATAACCACAAATTACCTGACAGTCTGAGAAAACTCCCATGCATATTCAGTTATGATACGGATTAACAGGGGTTTACGTTTACTCTAATTGTGTTACATTGTATTATTTTATTCTGTTGTTGCTCTGGCTTCTGCCAAGTCATCGAGTACCATCATAGTGGCTTTCTAGGCGTTTTCTGTATTTATATATACACAAGCATCTAGGTGTTTTACTTATATTGCCTTTTAACGCTGCCTTGTTGGTTAGAGAATATTTCATGACGGGGATTTATTTATTTACACTGTCCTGTTTAATTGGGATGACAATAGGGTAAGTGTGAGGTTTGGTGCACCCTAGAACCTGGTTTAAACCCCAGTGGCCTGTTTGGCCACTGACCGTTCCAAGGCGGAAGCCCTATTGTCAACCGTTTTGTTTTTGTGGTGTCGTTTGCATTTTTTATTACTTTTGCCTTCTCGTTGGTCTGTTTGCGTGTTTGTTGTTGTGTTTTGTGGTTGACTGTCGTCATTGAATGCTACTTTCCCTGTCCCTTTCTTTTTGTTATTATGTTAATTCAGTGGCTACGCCATAGTGTTACATTAACACATTCAAATACGGGACATACTATCGGATTTGTTTTCAATTTTTATTCATTAGATTGATGGTATACATGCAAATTGGATCGTATTTCGTTCTATTACACGTTACCAACAATACTGAAATAAATGCAACAAAAGGTCATTATGATATTGCTATTGCAGGTGTGTTTCAATTTTCTCGGAGGTTATCGTTGATGAGTACAATGAAGAGATATAGTAGTATGGACCAAACAAAATCATTGCATCACCATCATTTACCTGTGCCACAGTCAATCCCTGTCCATCCAGCTGAACATTCACAAGTGAACCTGTTACGTCCATTTACACACGTGCCTCTATTCCGACAAGGGTTACTCGAGCATTCGTCTATATCTATAAAGGTTATGCATAAGTTAAAGCTTCAAAGTCTTTAATTTAAATGATATTAATTGAGTCATGGATGAAATAGTTTCAATTCTACGAATTTCCAAAGGTCGGCATATCAACTGGAAATCGATGATTAAAGTATAATATTGTATCTAGCCTTCGTTCAGTTTTAACATCGACACATACATGTATATGGCTCTCGAATATATTTCATAAACAAATATAATTGCCCGAAATGGGATTGGAACTATGGACTTTGCGTTTTTATTTATTCCTTAGTACATACTTACACCTAAATGTAGAGTAACAGTAACAACATATTTAACTCACATCTTAATATAGATTAACTTTAACATTTCATCGTGTCTCTTTGTTCGAAAACTGACAACACACATATCATCTATATTGTGACAGTATCGCAATCTATATATAGATTTAAGATATATTACACATTAACATAAATATAGATAGATCAGCTAGAGCAATGCAGTTTATATTAACTTCCAAAGGACGGCATATCAACCGGAAATCGATGATTAAAATATAATATTGTATCTAGCCTTCGTTTAGTTTTAACATCGACACATACATGTATATGCCTCTCGAATATATTTCATAAACAACTATAATTGCCCGAAATGGGATTTGTACTATGGACTTTGCGCTTTTATTTATTCCTTAGTACATACTTACACCTAAATGTAGATTAACAGTAACAACGTATCTAAATCACATCTTAATATAGATTAACTTTAACATTTTATCGTGTCTCTTTGTTTGAACACTGACAACACACATATCATCTATATTGTGACAGTATCGCAATTTAAATGGTAATAAATGTTGACTAAATAAATGAACATAACTGCATCAACATCAAACTAAAAATATCAATATCTGACTAGTAATCATGAATAGTACACATGACTAGTAAACAAGACTAGTAACCATGACTAGTAGCATGACTAGTACACATGACTAGTAACAAAAGTAGTAACCATGACTAGTAAATATAACCAGTAAACATGTCAAATGGCACTGCTGGTCAAATGCATAGTACACATGACTATAACAATAATAGAACACATGGCTATAAACAAGACTAGAAACCATGACTAGTAAACAATACTAGTTACCATGAATAGATACATAACTAGTAGACATGGCTAGTAAACAAGACCTGTTACCATGACTAGTATATGACTAGTACACATGACTAGTAACAAGACTAGTAACCATGCATGACTAATAAATATGACCACTAAACATGCTAAATGGCACTGCTGGTAAAATTACATATATGTAATACCCGTTTTCCATAGCCAATATCACATTACTATCTATGTTGATATGATGACTGATTATCGCGGTATGCCATATACTTTATCTCGAAACATTATGATCTCAGAAACAAATATCATACTATAGCTAAAGATATATCTCCTCGATATCATTGATATCTAGGGATACCAATACCAGTACATGTATCATTCTATCTAACTACAACATTAATGCTGCAGTGGACACGCGGTAAGTAGTTGTTGTCCTTAATACAACAAACACTTCCGACCTTAGTCGCACAACATTTATTCATCAATGACAAAATTAATATTTACTGAAGAGACCACTTTCTCACTACAGTCACATTCATGACACGCGTCCGTAAATTTCAACATTACAAATTATAACTCATTCATCAACCAACATAGTGGCTAACAGTCCAACATGATAGCATACGAATGAAATGTATCCTTGATTATTTATTTAATTCTAGGACCTCTCTTTCCTTAAAGCCAAGAATCGTGAAATCGCATGACGGAATGGGTCCATGCGATAGCGCTGAACAGATTTTGATGAAAATAAATCTAACAATAATTACAGAGAATGACACTTAGCAATTTAAACGAATAATCATTTAAGAACATTAATAGCTGTAGTTGGGTATTCAACTAACCTGTAAAGATATATTGAAAAGTTCTTGATATTAAAACAATAAGTCACAATGTGGCGCTTGAAGAGACCACTTGATTAAGTTCTTCTCTTAATGAGTGTCTCGCAGACATGATCAAAATGTAGTATCTCTCCTTGATCACTCACTGCATCAAGGAATATACGAAAAGTCTCAATCTGCTTTGCGCAGTGTGACGACATTTCGGACGTGCAAATATACTACGTAATAAAACATAACACGCATTGTTTTAATTTGTTGGTCAGATTCGGTATAACGTAAAACGCAGTATATGGTACTTCAATACATGTGTAAGTTTCTGGACTGTGAACCACATCACCATATATTATTTGTTAAAGAGAGTATTATGATAAAAAAGTCCAAGAGAGTAACGAGTCTGTTCTTTTGTCAACAGCAGATGTTTAAAATGACAAAGTAGCCCGTTTTTTCACCAGTGTATCTTAAATTCATTAACAAACGCAAGATAAAATAATCTATTTATTTTAATTCCAGCTATTATTCTTTTCTGATAAAATAAAGTTCGGTTTAAGTGGACGTGTCTTTCGCTGTGCATACGCCTGACGGGTTTACTATCAGAGAAAAGGTTATAAGTTCAACAGGAAGAGTAGCATTCACATAATACAGTCACTCCAACAAGTATTACAAAGCAAAGGTGATTCAAAAAGTACATCACAAACACATTTAGTAAAAAATCAAATCACAAACGTATAAGGGTTGACAATAGGGGTACAGCCTTGCAACGGTCAGTGTCAAAAGGGACCTTCGGGGAGTTTAAACTTTGTTTAACTTTGTTTTCGCGCCTGGCGTTATGAATCTATACAAAGTAAATAATGTATATGTCATAGCCGGAAGTCACATCCAAGTGATGCAAATGTTTATGCATACATACCGTTTTCACAGTGGAAACCATAATATCCTGGATTGCATTCACAAGATGTGTGATTATTGTCTGAATCGTACTTTAAAATTCCATTACCACAAATAAACGTTTCTGAAAGAAAACACAAATAAAAAATGTAATTATTAAATACAAGGTATCTTGGTGATATGTATTTGTCTTTACTGTTTGTCCTCCTTTTATCTCCACATATGACATTACTTTAATTCAAGTCCATGCATGAATGTTGCATTGTGGGGTATAGGAACAAATCAGAAAATACGTTTTATCAAATTCATATTAATATTAATGTGACTTACTTGTCATAGCTGCATATTCGTTAAGATCGACAACATTGTTTGCTATGTGGATATGGCTTTCCTCTACCATTTTCAACTTATTTGATATCTCTTGGAGATCAATGCTCAAGTTGTAAATAGCCTGACTCGAAGCATCAACTGTGCCATTTAATATTGTAATAGCATTGGTTAGTTTGACAGTCGTTGTTGTTATCATTCCGTCAATTGTTTCTTTCACTTCTTTTTCAATGAGTTTACGGTTCATTTTTTCGGCTTGAAATGCATGATTAATAGATTTTACAAACTCGTGTTCATGGGTCCTATTACGTTTCTTGTCAACGTCAATAATTGCTTCATTCAAGCGAACAGTTGATTGCTCGAGTTCATAGATTCTGTTTTTAAGTTCGTTGATATCATAACCATTCTCCGTAATATTCTCTTGAACACCATTGGCATCTGTTAGACGGTCCACACTCACATCATTTTTTTCTAGAATAACAGAGTAAAAAGAAATAAATAAAATGTACTACTTGTATGCAGAAAAGAATACGCATACTTTCATCTCATATATACTAAAATGTACTTAATATACTGATCGTTGAAACATGGTTAACTATAACATTTGTTTTACATCCATCACTTTGTTAATAAGCCATCAACGACATAACACTATACGACATCGATGTATGAAGAATACAACACGCATCCAGAGTTTCCTGTCCATCTGTAGAACTGTGAGATGAATCACATATAAACAAAAGTAGATGACGCTATACGGCATGGATGTGATGAAGAACACACATCCAGAGTTTTCTGTCCATCTGTAGAACTGTGAGATGAATCACATATAAACAAAATTAGATGACGCTATACGGCATGGATGTGATGAAGAACACACATCCAGAGTTTCCTGTCCATCTGTAGGACTGTGAGATAAATCACATATAAACAAAGGTAGATGACGCTATACGACATTGATGTATGAATACTAAGATGGGCAAACACACATCCAGAGTTTCCTGTCCATCTGCAGAACTGTGAGATAAATCACATATAAACAAAAGTAGATGACGTCTACCTAACACACATCCAGAGTTTCCTGTCCATCTGTAGAACTGTGAGATAAATCACATATAAACAAAAGTAGCTGACGTCTACCGAACACACATCCATAGTTTCCTGTCCATCTGTAGAACTGTGAGATAGATCACATATAAACAAATTAGATGACGTCTACCTAAATCCTGAAAAAGGATGGTTACCGTAACGATTAGGGCATGTTTGTCTGTAAGATTGTCTTTGTTACCTTAACGATTTGTGCATGTTTGTCTTTCACATTGTCTTGGTTACCTTAACGATTAGTGCATGTTTGTCTGTAACATTGTCTTGGTTATCGTAACGATTAGTTCATGTTTGTCTTTAACATTGTCTTGGTTACCATAACGATTAGTACATGTTTGTCTTTAACATTGTATTGGCTACCGTAACGATTGGTGCATGTTTGTCTTTAACATTGTCTTGGTTATCGTAACGATTAGTGCATCTTTGTCTGTAACATTGTCTCGGTTACCGTAACGATTAGTGCATCTTTGTTTTAACATTGTCTTGGTTACCGTAACGATTAGTGCATCTTTGTTTTAACATTGTCTCGGTTACCGTAACGATTAGTGCATGTTTGTCTTTAACATTGTCTTGGTTATCGTAACGATTAGTGCATCTTTGTCTGTAACATTGTCTTGGTTACCGTAACGATTAGTGCATCTTTGTTTTAACATTGTCTCGGTTACCGTAACGATTAGTGCATGTTTGTCTTTAACATTGTCTTGTTACCGTAACGATTAGTGCATGTTTGTCGTTAACATTGTCTTGTTACCGTAACGATTAGTTCATGTTTGTCGTTAACATTGTCTTGGTTACCGTAACGATTAGTGCATGTTTGTATTTAACATTGTCTTGGTTACCGTAACGATTAGTGCATGTTTGTATTTAACATTGTCTTGGTTATCGTAACGATTAGTTCATGTTTGTCTTTAACATTGTCTTGGTTATCGTAACGATAAGTGCATCTTTGTCTGTAACATTGTCTTGGTTACCGTAACGATTAGTACATGTTTGTCTTTAACATTGTATTGGTTACCGTAACGATTAATGCATGTTAGTCTTTAACATTGTCTTGGTTACCGTAACGATTAGTGCATGTTTGTATTTAACATTGTCTTGGTTACCGTAACGATTAGTGCATGTTAGTCTTTAACATTGTCTTGGTTACCGTAACGATTAGTACATGTTTGTCTTTAACATTGTATTGGCTACCGTAACGATTGGTGCATGTTTGTCTTTAACATTGTCTTGGTTATCGTAACGATTAGTGCATCTTTGTCTGTAACATTGTCTCGGTTACCGTAACGATTAGTTCATGTTTGTCGTTAACATTGTCTTGGTTACCGTAACGATTAGTGCATGTTTGTATTTAACATTGTCTTGGTTACCGTAACGATTAGTGCATGTTAGTCTTTAACATTGTCTTGGTTACCGTAACGATTAGTACATGTTTGTCTTTAACATTGTCTTGTTACCGTAACGATTAGTGCATGTTTGTATTTAACATTGTCTTGGTTATCGTAACGATTAGTGCATGTCTTTAACATTGTCTTGGCTACCGCAACGATTGGTGCATGTTTGTCTTTAGCATTGTCTTGGTTACCGTAACGATTAGTGCATGTTAGTCCTTAACATTGTCTTTGTTACCGTAACGATTAGTGCATGTTTGTCTTTAACATTGTCTTGGTTACCGTAACGATTAGTGCATGTTTGTATTTAGCATTGTCTTGGTTACCGTAACGATTAGTGCATGTTCGTCCTTAACATTGTCTTTGTTACCGTAACGATTAGTGCATGTTTGTCTTTAACATTGTCTTGGTTACCGTAACGATTAGTGCATGTTCGTCCTTAACATTGTCTTTGTTACCGTAACGATTAGTGCATGTTTGTCTTTAACATTGTCTTGGCTACCGCAACGATTGGTGCATGTTTGTCTTTAGCATTGTCTTGGTTACCGTAACGATTAGTGCATGTTCGTCCTTAACATTGTCTTTGTTACCGTAACGATTAGTGCATGTTTGTCTTTAACGTTGTCTTGGTTACCGTAACGATTAGTGCATGTCTATCTTTAACATTGTCTTGGTTACCGTAACGATTAGTGCATGTTTGTCTTTAACATTGTCTTGGTTACATTAACGATTAGTGCATGTTTGTCCTTAACAGTGTCTTGCTTACCGTAACGATTAGTTCATGTTTGTATTTAACATTGTCTTGGTTACCGTAACGATTTGTGCATGTTTGTATTTAACGTTGTCTTGGTTACCGTAACGATTAGTGCATGTTTGTCTTTAACATTGTCTTGGTTACCGTTACGATTAGAGCATGTTTGTTTTAACATTGTCTTGGTTACTGTAACGATTAGTGCATGTTTGTCTTTAACATTGTCTTAGTTACCGTAACGATTAGTGCATGTTTGTCTTTAACGTTGTCTTGGTTACCGTAACGATTAGAACATGTTTGTTTTAACATTGTCTTGATTACCGTAACGATTAGTGCATGCTTGTCTCTAACATTTTCATGGTTACCATTACGATTAGTGCATGTTTGTCTTTAACATTGTCTTGCCGTGACGTTTATTATCTTGTTAATCTGGCTTCGGACATGTCCTTGGGTATTTGCGTTTGGCTTTCTTAGCTTTTGTATGTTTATATTCATAAAAACATGAATATCTTTGCGTTTAACTCAAATTGCCTATTAACGCTGCCTAGTTCGTTACAGTTGACGGACTAAACCGCAAACCTCTAGTTGTTTTTGACTCAGCTCAATTTACATGATAATCAGCTTGGTGTCGGCATACTCAACATGAGGTCAATAATATGGCAATAAATCACCGTACTTTCCAGCTAATGAGCTAATGAGCTAAAACTAGACCTTGTGTGTGCATAGTATTACATTCCTGATAGTAAAATGTGCATCTACTGTATTGTGAATATTTGTTTAATTAAGTTGTTTTAATATGAGGTGCTGTATTTCTTTTTAATAGAATTCTACTGAATGGGTGATATCACCTATTTGAATGAGTGATATCACTAATCCGAATAGGTTGATATCACTATTTAAAAACGAATGGATGATGTCACTCTTTCGTTTTGAATCAGTGATATCACCTATTCGAATCAGTGATATCACCTATTCGGTTTTACAACAAGACAAATACGGATTTCCCCCCACGAGTATTATCAGGGAGAACGTTATACGTCCCTTTTATTATATATACTGAGGGAAAATAAAAAAGTACCCATTGTTTTTTCCTTTATTACATAGACAGCAAAACAGGAAATAATTAATGATGTATATAGAATAATTAGATCGACCACCACCAGTAGTCCAAACAAATTTTCTTTTTGAAAAGGTCAGTACACAATGGAGTATCCCATTTTTTTCTTAAACCATGCATTTTTGGTAAAAACACATAAAATCTATAAACAGATTGTTTAGAATGCAGCTTTTGATTATCAAAATTGTCATCAAATTACCTCACGTTAATGTTTCCGCAGCATCCATAAAGGAGTATTGCTTGGCACAATTTGAAACTGTTTAAAGGAATATTTAGTACTCATTGAAGTGTGCTTATAAACATCAAACATGTTTTAATTAAAGCGCTGTTTAAGCTGTCCTACACCTTCAAAAACTTGTCTGTGAGAATACCAGCAAAACAATAGGGGGTAGTTTTTTTTTGGTGAGTAAAATATTGCTAACGGTTAATTGTAATAATTAAATAATAACTGTCCAATGTGTTTCTCAGTGTAACTGGTGAAGGGTGAGTTTATCTACAATTAGAATGACTGTATATTAAACAATAGAAAAGGCATATAAAATGAAATTATAATAATATGTTTCATTTGTTAAAAGAAATGTTTTGTTTCGTCTTTTCTTGATGGGGGACGGGGAGGGGGGTGGGGGAGGTTGGTATATACCCATTCCGCTGTGTGGGGGAGGGGGAAATTTCCGCATATATTGCTGCAAGAGCTGATGCGACCATAATATGAACGCCGGCCATTATCTCCGATGACGAAAAAGCGCGCCAAATGTTGTAACAGATGGCGATTGTGAGGGTCCGTCTAATTTGTTACACGGACCCTTGATGGGATCAGTGATTTATATAAAGTTTATTTTGAATAGGTGATATCAGTCAGGTGATATCAACTACTGAATGGGTGATATCAACTATTTGAATCAGTGATATCACCTATTCGAATGGATGATATCACTCATTCGTTTTGAATAACTGATATCACTGATTCGATGGAATGATATCACTGATTCGAATAGGTGATATCACCCATTCAGTAGGTGATATCACTCATTCAGAATGAATCGGTGAAATCACCTATTGAATACGTGATATCACCGATTAAAAAGTAATACGGCGCCCCATATTTTAACATAACAATATCGGAACATACAGTGTTATGTGAAAGTGAACAGTAAGTTTCCACATGCATAATGGCAAGTACTAATTAGAAGTTGAATATATATACCTGTATCCAAAATTTACATAAAAAAGTGTAATAGATCTAAATGTGCACACTGTAGTATTGATATTTAAAGACATATTTCCCAATTCTACTTTAAACTATCGTTCTTGAAAAGTGTGCATATTTACTGCTTAGATTATATACTATAGAGACAATTGATTGAAGCCCTATGATTACAGCTTCATACATGTGATACTTTTGAAGCCGCAATCTGGGAGGTTTTAAGATTTTTTAAAGGGAGATTTGTCCAAAATCTGTGAGATTCTATAAAAAATAAGGGATAAGTGAGTTTTTCTCCTTTTCGAAGAAATAAGGAGACAATGTGTTGCTTTTGCGGCGGCGGCCTACTCCCCAGACCCCACCCCACACTCTTTAACGTTTTTTGTTTATAGGAGAAAAAAAACGCCTACCAATGTTTGCTTTGTGTTTTTTTATTGGGATGGTGGTGGGGGGTGCGGTGTGTGTGTGTGGGGGGGGGTGTACACGGGAGGATTTGTAACCGGAGGCTCCGGATTAAGTCCTCCATGGTGCCACTGAGTTTCGTCTGTGTGTTCTTAGGCAAAACACTCTTCCTTAGGCTCGTCCATCGGATGGAGACGTAAACCGGGCATAGTAGGGCAGGTCCCGAACACCTTTGTATCATTCTCGTCTCTCTGGGTCAGCTCTAAATAACCTATACTGTGTTGATGAACCGTTAAACAACATTCAATTCAATTCAGTTATTCAACTGGCATAATTGCAAACACAAAGTTGAAATACACCATTTTTAACTCGACTACTCGACTATTCGAAGAATAAGAGCTTATGTAATCACCCCGGCGTCGGCGTCCCACATCAAGGTTTGCGTGTCTCTTACATATCATCCTAGCACAACCAAATTTGGTCATGGGCTTCCTTATAGCATTATCTCAAGGACTGCATAAGCAATTGTGTTTCCTGTAACCCATGGGCTCCCATGGAACCCAAATTCTGATAGCCCTTAAAATATGTCCATTTCACATCATATTTTGCGTGTAAGCTGTGTTTAAAGTCGATAACTCGTCATTATTGGCAATGACTACTGCCTTGACTGTCTTTGATTGTATATAAACATATATATGTGTTAGTTATGTGTTAAGGATATC
This sequence comes from Cyrtodaria siliqua, assembly GCA_037043455.1. Taxonomy (NCBI): domain Eukaryota; kingdom Metazoa; phylum Mollusca; class Bivalvia; order Adapedonta; family Hiatellidae; genus Cyrtodaria; species Cyrtodaria siliqua. Next base: position 253,472 of record JAWPHD010001217.1, read on the forward strand.
TGTGAACTGTCAACTGTTTTGTATAACAGTTATTTTATCCAGTCATTTTTATTTGGCTGAATATAATGTGTTATGTTCAAGTGAAACTTTAAACATATTTACTACCGACTGGACACTTATTGAAATATCAATACTGAGCTGTTTTCAATAAACATTATTTACAGTATATGTATGTTATTCAAAGTGAAAATATGACAGTTCCTTAAATGATACCTACATTAGTATATAATTAACCCCTTTTAGAGAAAAATCAATACTCAGCCGGGTTTGACAGTTGTGTAAAAACTTGAAAAAACGTGTGTGTCAAGTTTTCGCTAAATGTGATTATTTTCTAGGGTAAAAACAAACCCCACTGATTTATATTGACATGCCAAGTCAACGCACTATGCACATTATACTGTTGGTTACATACACAATATAATACACAGGGGCGGATCAGGGATTTCAGCTTAGGAGGGGGGTGGGGGCGGAAGATTTTGGTCAATTTTAAAACGGTTGCGGTAGAGCATTGATAGGGTAAAAAAGTCCGTTTTCAAATAAAAGTATTTAACAATGTGTTAATTAAACCACTCATTAGTAATTATGCGTCGAGCGAGCGAAGCGAACGAGAACAATTTTTATACTGAGGGCGTGCATCGAAATTGTTTGATATTTTATTTACAGTAACATGGACATACATGTATGATCTGGAATATTTAGGGGTGGGGGCGCGCGCCGGGTGCTCCCCACACTCCCCCCTCCCCCCCCCCCCCCCCCACTGTATCCGCTAGTGATACATACTATTTTACATTAAGAACATCTATAGGTTATGATTTCAACTCTAATGTTAATGAGTTAACTCTGATAATTATATATAATTAAAGAGAATATAAACATATTTAGTTATTATTTAGTTATTATATGTACTGTTTGATTTGATATGTTTGTGAGTTTGATTTACTTGAAAATACTAAAACCAATTGGTCTTGAAATTGAAATATATGTTTACAGTATGCACCCAGCCAGAAGTTGATAGTCTTAATTGATTTCTGTATGTATAAATATGCAACTTTGTCCACGCAGAATTAAATGTTAGAAGTATATATCACTGCCTTATATCTATTTGCAGATATCATTTTGTTACACCAACTTATTTGCTAAATGTGCCTATCTGCTGTCAGATAATTGCTGACCTGCTGTGCGAAAAAGGGTATTTCATTGCTCTGGAGTCAGTTAATTACATGAATGAATTATAGAGATTCTAAATAAACAGAAAAAATCTCGGTTTAGTCCGTCAACTGGTTACGGGATACAGCATGGCGAGGATTTCGTGTTTTACAAAGTCCCGTCTAATTTTGGTTTTTAATAGGAAAAGAGTTATGTTTGGTACACCCTAAGACCGGGATTATTGTATTTTGGTCCGTTAACAATTCAGGAGATGTTCTTGATACAATTTGCAATAAACGTCAAGTTTAACCTATAAGTACTTATGATTTGTCAACACTTTATACACCCTTAACACATGACCTTATTAACGATAAACTCATTGCTCTTATTCAAAACACTTTCTCTAGAGAAAGAAACAACATGTTTGGCCTGTAACAATATTAAAGCGTTTTTTACTAACGACAGTTAAGACCATTACACTATGTGGACTTGCCAAAATGTTTGTGAAGCACTCATTTTCCTATTAGATAATATTTTCGTCAGGTATGGAACTACCGTTTATAGACAAATTGTTGGTATCTCTGTAGGTACGGACTGTGCACCTCTTGTCGAAGATTTGTATTTGTATTGCTATGAACGAGATTTCATGTGAGTGTTTCACCAGATACTCGGGCCAATGTATTTGAAGCCTTTATTAAAACACTCGCAAAACAGTTAAGTGAGACAAAACGTGTGAAAGTAATTTTGACTTTAGCGATATTATATCAGTCGTTTAACCCTTTTCTAGGATAAACTTCCAATCTTTGTGGCAAGTAGGATACCGCTTAAGGTGGTGCTAGGGAGGTGGGGGTGAGGGATGGGTGGGGAGGGGGAGCTTTTGCACATGGTATTGTCTCTCATGAACAGACTCAATAAAACAAACCTTGTCTGCTACTTTCTCTCTTGTTTGTGATTGTTGCTTCCAAGGAATCCCCTTTTCAGTATGTATACGATATCGTTTAATATGTAAATATGTGTCCTGTCACTACTAGTTGTAACCTTCAGAAAATATTTGATAATAGTAATGAATCTTTGAGTAAGAATATATGAACGTCCTAAAATCATTCTGTGTAGCTGTTTTGATCCATTGGATTATTGATTTACAGAATATTTACAGAAGTATATACTCGTTCTGTTTGGTTAGCTCTCGAAAACAAGTATCGCTCTACTGGCTGTATGGAGTCTGCGGTGTGGGGTGGTGGGGAATTAGTTGTCGTAGCACTTATGACAAAATCCTTTGCCCTGCACTGAGCAAAATGTCAGTCGAATATATTAATTACTCAAGCTCCCCAAGCTGAACCCATGTAGAGGAGTCCCTTTACGCAGAACAAAACCCGTTTTATATATGCTGTGCCTCTACTTCCTGAATGACCATACCATATAAGAGTCAAATTCATTTACATTTGAACAAGATAAGCACTTTTTTGTGAGCTTTTTGCTATAACCCCTTAGGGGGACCCGTCGGATAAAGCCATCTAGGTGTCAGACAGGTGAAAATCAGCCCATTAAACACAGTGCAATATAGGCTATATTTGGAGATCAGTCACAAGTTCCACAACATCCGTTCGCTTAAATATAACTTCATTCTGTGAATTAAACACATTTGGCTAGCAAACGGTCCCATATCTGGAATAAAACACAGATTCAGTTTTTCAACATTTCGCGTCATTCATTCACACTATGCGTATTTTGAAATAAACATCTGTCAAAACCACATCTTTACCTAACCTCTGTGCTCATACTCTCCACAGAAATAATCCTGACAAACACAGTAAAATACTTACTATTCATAATAGGCGGGGACCCAAGCCCGAAAAAAACGAAAACGTTTACCCGGAAAGATATACTCCTGATTTTTTAAATATTAACAGATCGGGGTCTTGTACATATGAAAGCACTGTATGGACTTCTGGCATACTTTGCATCGCGATTTCTAGGGTAACCCATTCGTACCAATATATGAAAATCGCTGAACAAACAGTCAAAGGAAAATAAAGAAATTTGCACACGTCCTTTGCGGCAAATACAGTTCCAGTATTTGAAACCTATATGTGTATATGAAATATCAAACTACAGAATCAAGACCTGATTATGTTACACTTTACTAATTTTAACAAGAGTTATAGACCTTTTATGAATTTTGTTTTGTCTTGTGCAAGGGATAATGCGAATTTCTTGTGTTCACAATAACTGCAGTAAATGGTTTCCGATTTCCACTAAATGTTGTATGATGTTAGGCCTTATACCTACAAGGCCTTTGACAAGTTCAATACTGAGTAAAACTGACACTTGCTTTAAAGAGTTATTATCCTTGGTTATTGAAAGAATAGGACATTTTAGCTTGACTACACACATTACTTTAGTAAACGGATTCCGATCTTCACATTATTTAGTGTGATACTTTATATGAATATGAACTTTGACAAGATGACCTTGAGCAGAATTGACACCTGCCTTACTGAGTTATTGCCCTTGATTATTGCAAAAATGCAAATTTCAGCTTTCGAACGCAATACATTAAATAAATTGGTTTCGATTTTCACACAGTTTGGCGTGTAACTTTATATCAAACGGATTTCAGACAGGTTAGACGAGTATCAAGTTATTGCTCTAAATTGTCAAAAAAAACGATCGTGCGATTGTTTCCTACTTTCCTTTGAAATATCATCAATTACTGTGAAATATTCTAATTGAACAAAGAGGATATCGTCCTCTGACTAAGGAGTGTGATTGTTTTCACGATGATTGTAATAAATAGCATTTTATTTTCCATACTTTTTGGGGTAATATTATTAAGGTCTCGGTTTTGTTTGACAATGAGAACAATTGAGGAGTGGTTTACAAATTATCGCCCTTGATGTTTGCAAATATTTAAATTTCAAACTGAGTACACAGCAACTTCAGTAAACGAGTTCTGATTCTCACTAATATTTAGTTGAAGAGTTTTTGACAACCATGTGGACTTGTCACGTAGTTGTTTTGGAAGCATTTATATTCATATAATATTTTTTACACATATGGAACTAGTTAAGTATGACACTGCTGTTTATAGACAAATTATTGGAATCCCAAATGAGAACGAAATGTGCAACTCTTGTTGCAGATTTGTTTTTGTTTTGTGATGTTTGAGGTTTCATGTTTAGTCTTTTACCAGATACGCTTAGGCAGATGTAATAGAATCCCTTTTTTATACCTCTTTGTATATGGATGATATATTGGACAATTACAGCCCTTTCTTTTCTTTACTACATATACTTACTTTCCAAAGAACTTCACCTCAAAAAGGCTAATATTTCTCATAGTTGCTATATCTTCTTTACTCGATTTACATCTCGCGATTGAAACTGAGACATAATAAGCAAACTCTATGACAAGAGAGATTATTTCAATTTTGACACTGTTAAGGGCACGACTAGACAATATTAAAGACAACCATCGAACGTTACCGTCCTTTCAGGATTTAGGTAGACGTCATCATAGGTCCACAATCTTTCCGGCGATCGCAGAATCAAGTGGAAAGCAAAGCGGTGAACTGTAAATGGGTCAACCACTAAACATGCAGTGCGTTGCAAAATAATAAGGTGACAACCTCCTTTGATAAGCCTTTAAACAGTGCTTTACCAGGATCACCATGTGACTCTGTCAACGTCTTAGAAAATAGTCTGCGATTACGTCATAATTTGTCACATGACCATAGCTAAAATATCAAAATCATCTCCGCGACCTGACACCACTATGCCATGGGGTGGTGCTGAATGGTAAACAATCGAACGGAACTCCGCTTACTTTGGACATTTTTGATGAATTTATGTTAGTATTTTAATTTTAGGTAGGCTGTTTAGAGCTATGAAATTTTAGAAAGTGATGGTAAGAACAAAAACTATACTGCAGCCCTATGGAAAGCGCAATGGTAGGGTCCATTTTGATTGTTTTAATGGCGGAGTGATATGCCAAAGAATACATTTTATTCTACCGCAGTATAATGCTGAGCAAACATTAGTGTTTATTCACTAAAATAAATATTGAATAAGAGCAATAAGCTTATATTTGAAAAGGTTTGCGAGACGTTTACTGCATTCTTTTTCAAGAAAGTAATAACGACTAAAATATATTAATACAAGAGTTAGCATAAGCGTTAGCACAATATTGTGTTACGTGATCTACAGCGGCAGTATACCTTTGGAGATGTTTGTAGTGGTGCAGACACTATAAATAGGAAGAAAGTGTGCTTTATTAGGATGTTTTTGTAAATTAGGAATCCCGTACATAGTTAGAAGTTTGTTTTGCTTTTCATCTAGTCCAGCTTTAATAGTGCTTCATTGAGTTTTATATCCGGACAGACCTTTGCAAAGGTTTATATCATAACCCTGATTTACTTAAAGTATTGTCAGAACTCTTCTGCTACAAGGTCTGTCACAACGCGAATACTATGGTGACTATATGTACAGACTTTTTAAGATTATTGGTCATTATCACATTCATACAATCTGTGTTAAACTTGTTAAACATAACAAAATAGGATATGACCCTATCCTTCTGCAATGCGAGGCATGTTTAGATTTTGACCCATTTACAGTTCGCCACAATGCTTTACAATTAATGTTGCGACGACCCGACATATTTTGAACCCTATGATGACTTCTACTCACAGGCATTTATTAGGATTTATAGTATAGAAGGCTAGAGAGAATATAGTTATAGTATATGTATATAGTAAAGGGCCTTCTTCTGCTCTCTATCTCTATCCTTCTATACTATATATCGTAATGAATGCATGTGCTTCTACCTAAATAGGGCAAGGGATGGTAACGCCTAATTTTTGACTTTAATATTGTCTTATCGTCATCATTCTTTTTTTGTCCTGGCTTCTGACAAGTATTTGCTTTGTGGCCTTCTGGGAATTTCTATTCATATATACATGATCATTTTGTGTTTTACTTATATTGCCTACTAATTGCTATTAATACTTCCTAGTTTGTAAGGGGATAGCCTGGCTGGTCGAATTTTATTGGAATGAAAATAGGGTAAGAGTGAGGTATGGTGCACTCTAGAACCTGGTTTAACCCCAGCAGCCTTTATGTCACTGACCATTCCAAGGAGGTACCCATATTGTCACTGACCATTCCAAGTAGGTACCCATATTTCAACCGTTTGAGTTTGCCATTTAGCATACTTTTCTCTTTTCTATCCTTGTGATTGGTGTTTGTTTCAAATACGTGTTTTTGGTTGACTGAATGGGTTCTGTGAATGTTATATTTCCTTCTCGACTTTTATACCATAATTTGTTTCTGACTCGAAATAGGATATGGATCACATTTAGTGATACTTATAGTTTTAAACTGTAAACATGACACTATTTAATATATTGCGTCACATGGATCAAGGCGATACAAACCGTAGGAAAATATTCAAGTTCATGATGTGTTTGAGAAACGTTGACAAACTTCTTAACAAGAAGTTGTCTGTTCAATCAATCACAACCTAGAATTGAAACTCAAGGTCACGGAAACACCGGTATTGGTTGGACAGTTAATGATCATATGTAACAAAAGTGCAAATTTCATATAAATCATTTAGATACTATTCAAGATGTTTTGGAGAAACTCTGTCAGACGTCATACCCAAATACTGACTCGCTCAATCGCCTTCCAACGAAACTAGTCAATAAAAACCCCGTTATTTTTCTGATAAATACAATCATACCACTGTGACAAAATAGTGAACCAATTTGGAAATTTACAATTTGATAAGACAGTAATTGCAGTAACTACTATTCTATTTGCAAGGTAAATTAAAGGTCCATAACTGTATTAAGAAATCTAAAAGCTACCATAGAACGGATTCTAAATATCTGCCAGTATGTTAATGTTATTAAGACTTCGCACTAAACGATATGGTTTAAACCCTACACAATTAAAGATAGTTGTTGCAATAATCATATTTTCTAAGTAGATTAAGGGCCATACCTCTAGTCCAAAATGGCAAAACAATTTGATGTATCATAAATATTAACATATACTTGTTTCCTATTTGTATATAAAATTTCTACCCAAAATGTTGTTTAATTTTCAACAAAACTTGATTAATTAACATAAACTCAACACAAAAATGTCTTTTCGTAGGTAATCAGGGACCATAACTCTATTTAGAAAAGGCAAAGGTACACATTGATCGTAAGGAAGTGATGTCTGTTTGATATAAGGCTTCACAGCAATTTTAGTTAAAATCCAAAATAAGATAAAGAAGTTTGCACCTAAGCTTTACCCAAAATGTGCATTTTTGTTAAGTAGCTCAGGGGTCATAACTCTATTCTGAAAAGGAGAAAATCGGCCTTGCTCGTAAGAAAGTGTCATCTTAACGAAATAACACTTCACAGTAAAGTTGGTTTTAACCGAAATCAATTTACAGAAGTTATTAACAACGTGCATAAAAGCTTTAGCCAAAAGGTGGATGCCCGTCCCTCCCTCCACCCATCTGCCCGCCATCTTCAATCTTTAAACCGCTTTTGATTTAAAAAAAATAATTGAAAATTGCATTCGGCATAAACAGAATATAATCAGGCGTGCCTATGTCTTATGTATGTACAAAACAAAATCATATCGCTAAAATATAAACTTGTACACATTTTTCTTTGAATATCAATATTTTCTTATCACTTATGGGCTTCCGTAGAAAATGCGTTAGTGTTACGAAATGCTAAGAATACCATTAATCCATACAGTGGTTTCGTATAGAGTACAGTTTCTGCTATTGATATGCAAAATATCACGATTTTATCTTTCCGGGTAAACCAAAAGTGTTTCTTTGCACGATACGAGAAGTTGGGTCCCTGCCTATAACAACATACATACTACTTTAACCTCAGGTTACATTTAAAAATGAAATAAAAACTAATCTTGGGAAAAACACATGCAAACTAGAAACTTTGGATTTTTTCATGGAACTATTTTAGCACCCTACAGCCCGGCAGTACTTCCTGACTGGTCTGACACCTAAATGAGTCGCGACATTTGTCAAAAATATTTATCGAATACATCTAACTGACCAATAAGGTTGACCGAATGGAAAATCAGATGCTTTTGCAAGGACCTATTATCTTTTCAGTTCAATTCCTGCAGGCAAAGAACTATTCGGCTAATAGAAAACAAGGATTTTAAGAAGCGTTATAAAAAAAGCCAGAAAAAAAAGATAAAATTGAAGTAATAATTCAACAACTAAGCCTACCCCATATGTCTGTAGCAGTTTCAAAGCCAATAATACATCCAAGTCTCGGGCAACAGCAAGACAAACTGAAGCACACACCAGAAGAGTATATATTTCAGTGGATTATACCATTATCTCTAACAAAATACCAAATTAATGTGTTAAATTACAACTGTAGGCCATTGCATAGTGATTTCATCTGAATTAATGAAGAAAAATTGGTGGGATTTACACAGTGTGTAGCAAAAAAATAAAATAAATGCTGAATTCCACAAATTTCTGTATATTTCAGTTTCAGATTGCAAAACCCATCATCGCATACAAAATTTATAGGTTCTCAGGCTTTCGATACAAAGTAAGACTCCTCCTGGAGTCGCGTCATTTCAAAATGTCCGTACCGATGCATTTTCAGGTTTTAGCCTCATACGGTACCTTAAAACAATAAAATTGCCATTTATTGTAGGAAATGTGACATATCTATAACCTATTGCCATTAACCCACTTAAAGACACTTTAGAGCCTATATAAAGTGCTTTAGGGCAACTCCAAATCACTAGGAACCCCAATTTTCACCCTAAAACACACACATTTTATTTCAATTGCAAAAAAGTATGTTCTGTTGTAAAATTCAAAAAATTAACATCAGCTTTTTTTCTCTCTCAGCTGCAAGCTTTCACAAGAAAAATCAACTGGATTTGACCATTAATAATAAAATGCATTCTGTCCATCTAGGTGTCAGACCGGTGATTATTAGCCCATTGAACAAAATGCAATATAGGCTATATTTGGAGATCAGTCACAAGTTCCACAACATTCGTTCGCTTAAATACACCTTTATTTTGTAAATAAAATTCATTTGGCTAGCAAACGGTCCCATATCTGGAATAAAATACCAATTCAGTTTTTCAACATTTCGAGTCATTCATTCACACTATGTGTGTTTTGAAATAAACATCCGTCAAAACCCTATCTCTAACTAACCTCTGTGCTCATACTCTCCAAAGAAATAATTCTGACAAACACAGTAAAATACTTACTATTCATGACAACAGACATACTACTTTAACCTCAGGTTAGATTTAACAATGAAATAAAGACTAATCTTGGGAAAAACACATGCAAACTAGAAACTTTGGATTTTTTCATGGAACTATTTTAGCACCCTACGACCCGGCAGTATTTTCTGAACCGGTCTTGACATTATAATACGAAAACGTAATTGAGCATCTGCATATCCTCAACTAAGAATAAACCACACATGAAATTGAAATCTCAAAGGGTATAGAAGAGAGTTCGTGTCACAATGTGGAAAACTCCGTCATGGTAAAATTACAGTAAATTCCACCCAGCTGTACCCCTGTAGAGGGACCCCCTTTATGTAGGAGGGTCAAACGCCCGTTTTTATATATGTTGTGCCTTGACTCCCTAAAAAAACCATACCAAAATTAGAATCAAATGCTTTCACATATTGGACAAGATATGATTTTTTTTTACCGGATTACCCACTAGGGGGCCCCAGTGGATGGAGCCAAAATATTAAATAATATTGCGCACCTGCACATCCTTAACTAAGAAACACACCATACATAAACTTGATATATCAAAATGGTACAGAAGAAAATGAGCTTCACAAAGCGGAAACTATGTGTAGAAATTTACTATAAAGTTCCCCCAAGTTGTACCCCTGTAGAGGGAAGTCAAAACCTGTTTTTATATATATGCTGTGCCTCGAGTCAGTAAAATGATCATATCAAATTTGAATCATAACCATTCACATTTGGACAAGATATGCATTTTTTGTAACGTTTGACCCGATAACCCGCTAGAGGGGCCAAGTGTGTGTGAGTCAAATCCGAAATATTTATTGCACATCTACACATCCTAACTAAGAAAATCACCATACGTGAACGTGAAATCTCAAAGGAATATAGAAGGAGATATTGTCATAAGGCCGAAACTCTATAATAGTAAATTACTGCAAGCTCCCCCAAGTTGTACCGCTGTAGAGGGGGTCCCCTTAACACGGGAGGAAAAAAACTGTTTTATAAATAATTGTGCTCCAGTCACTACCAAATTAGAATACAATTTATCCAAATTTTTGACAAGATAATTCTGCAATGTGTTGTGTGTTTTTTTACCTAATTACCTTCTATGGGGCCCCAGTGAACGGAGTCAAAATACGAATTCGTATTGCGAATCTGCACAGCCGTTACTAGGAAATACACCAACATGAACTTGAAATATCAAAGGGTATAGAAGGAATTAACGTCACTAGGCCGAATATCGTAATAGTAAATTACTGCAAGTTTCCCAAGTTGTACCGCTGTAGAGGGACCCCTTTAAGCACTCGGTCAAACACCCCTTTTATATATGTTATGCCTCGAGTCCATAAACGACCATACCAAACTAGAATCATAACAGTTCACATTTGGACAAGATGATTATTTGTTTTGCGATTTTTCACCCGATTATCCCCCAAGGGGCCCCAGTTGGCAGAGCCAAAATCCGAGTCCTTATTGCGCATCTACATATCCTAAATAAAATACACCACATATGAACATGAGATCTCAAAGGGTGTAGAAAGAGTTAGCGTCACAAGGCCAAAACTATGTAATAATAAATTACCGCAAGCTCCCCAAACTATACTTCTTTATAGGGGCCCCTATGAGCAGGAGGACAAAACCCATTTTGTATATGTTGTGCCTCGAGTCCCTAAAAAACCATACCAAATTTAAATCAAATCCATCCACATTGGGACAAGATATGCATTTTTTTAAATGATTATCGCCAAGAGGGCACACATTTGGCGGAGGCAAAATTGGAGACTTGCTGCATGGGGAAAAAAATAGTCCCCATTGCGATTTGAACCCACGACCCGAGGCTCCCAATATAACGCATTGCATATTAAAGAAACCAAGGGCCATAAACTATCCAAGTACTTGTCCGATTTGGTTGGTTTTCAAACTTGTTCGAGCATTTATTAATATTAACAATCAGGCGAAATGTGGTAAAGATCAAATAATAAATGAATGTGCTAGAGTGTTCACAAGGCAGAATATGGCTTTTTTAAGAAAAATAAAGACCATAAATATGGTGTACAAATCCGATATGGTTGGTTTTCGAACTTGTCCGAGCTATTATTGATATTAACAATCTGTGCAAGTTTGATAAAGATAAAATAATAAATGAAAGTGCTAGAGTGTTCATAGGGCATACTATGGCATATTTGAGCGAATCAAAAGCCATAACTCCGGTGAAACTAATCCGATCTAGCTGGTTTTCGAATTTATCCGAGCTTTATTAATATAAAGACCCTTGGAAAGTTTGATTAAGATCAGACTAATAGTGACGGCCCTATCGTGTTCACAATGCAAACGTTACCGGACGACGACGGACGACGACATCCCATAAGAAAAACACACACACAGTTGTTTTTATCATCCTGTCAAATAAGCTTAGTGTTTTTTCAACTTCACGGTAAACGTAACTGCATATGTATTTCTTCTCAGTTTACAAATAACGTGTGTGCCTGTCCTGAGGGAGTTTGTAGATTCTGTGAAGGATGCACCAGTTGTAAATACTATGGGATGCACCAGTGGTAAAAAGTGTGGGATTCACCAGTGGTAAATACTATAGGATTCACAGTGGTAAATACTATGGGATGCACCAGTGGTAAATACTATGGGAATCACCAGTGTTAAATACTATGGGATTCACAGTGGTAAATACTATGGGATGCACCAGCGGTAAATACTATGGGAATCACCAGTGTTAAATACTATGGGATTCACAGTGGTAAATACTATGGGATGCACCAGCGGTAAATAGTGTGGGATTCACCAGTGTTAAATACTATGGGATGCACCAGTGGTAAACACTATAGGATTCACAGTGGTAAATACTATGGTATGCACAGTGGTAAATACTATGGGAATCACCAGTGGTAAATACTATGGGATGCACCATGGTAAATACTATGGGATGTACCAGTGGTAAATACTATGGGATGCACCATTGGTAACTACTATGGGATGCACCAGTGGTAAATACTATGGGATGCACCATGGTAAATACTATGGGATGCACCAGTGGTAAATACTATGGGATGCACCATTGGTAACTACTATGGGATGCACCAGTGGTAAATACTATGGGATGCATGAGTGGTAAATACTATGGGATGCATGAGTGGTAAATACTATGGGATGCACCATTGGTAAATACTTTGGGATGCACCATTGGTAACTACTATGGGATGCACCAGTGGTAAATACTATGGGATGCATGAGTGGTTAATACTATGGGATGCATGAGTGGTAAATACTATGGGATGCACCATTGGTAAATACTATGGGATGCACCATTGGTAAATACTATGGGATGCACCAGTGGTAAATACTATGGGATGCATGAGTGGTAAATACTATGGGATGCACCATTGGTAAAAACTATGGGATGCACCAGTGGTAAATACTATGGGATGCACCAGTGGTTAATACTGTGCCTAAATATGATTTTTTGTATAAAACATCAATATATAAACCGTCAAAATAAAGTTCAAGACATTTAGTAAACAGCCACCTTTTCTGAAAACAATAAAATTTGTTTTTGTTTCTTTATTATCCAAACAGTGTTAAGATAAACAAATACACTACTCAACTTTTATAGTCGGTCACTTTTCAAAGAATTATATAATTTTTAATAATTCATATTTTCATTTGAAATTTTAACTGGCGTCGTTTAACAAATATCGCTAGCGATTTATAAAACGTAATCTGCCTTGATTGCAATAAAAGCTAGGTGATCAACTTAATAAAATATTGGTATGTGTTTTGGTGATTACCAGTTTTTAGTATTCGTGTTATTTTCAAAAAAAAATGAGAGACCGATTATAAAAGTTGAGTAGTGTATTATTGAGCGTGTTAAACCTTCTTCGGGACACAAAAACAATTTTCGTATATTCATGATATTTGTATGAACCAAATTTGACATTTTTAACTCCCTCATTCTCTTAGCTTTTCTATGCAAAATGAGTTATATATACTTATTGTTGACTTATATTGTCAGGAATAATATATGCATGACTGGTGGTAGAATAACAAAACAAAATTGAAAACACAAATTTGTATTACATTTGATTTATATAAGTATATGTCAACAAATTTAAAGTCAAAATGATACTGGATTAATCAAATTCAAATTTCAGGATGTTACATGTGTAAAACAGCAATGTATACATCATATAATACAATATAGATATAAAACTCGAACAGAAAAAGCAGCATTCAATGACGACAGTAAACCACAAACACACACACAAACAAAGAACAAATGTAAAGTTGAATAAAAGGCCAAATAAGACATCCTAAACACAAAGGGGTTGACAATAGGGCTACCGCCTTGGATTGGTCAGTGGCAAAAAAGGCCGCAGGGGGTTTAAACCAGGATCTAGGGTGCACCAAACCTCAGACTTAACCTACTGTCATCCCAATAAAACGGGACAGTGTAAATAAAGAAATCCCCGCCATGAACTAGTCTCTGACCAACAGGGCAGCATTAAAACACATAGATGCTCGTGTATATATAAATACAAAAACAATAGCATAGAAAGCCACAATGAAGGTACTCAATGACTTGGCAGAAGCCAGAGCAACAAGAGAACAAACCATTGAGGGCACGCGAGACAAGATTGCAGAGAAACATCAAACGTCACCGTCCTTTTGGACTTATGTAGACGTCATCATAGGGTCCACAGCCTCTCCGGTCATCGCACAATTAAAGAAGAAAGCATAGTGGCGAACTGTAAATCGGTTCAAGCATGCTGTGCAAACAAAGAAGTGTAGTGTATACTTGGAACGGTCAGTGCTTCAATTTAAATAGAAATCATTATGACAAACAAAAGTTGTAATACGGCAAGAGAAAATGTAAGGAAGGAAGCAGAATGGGAAAGTTTACTAATAGTCTACAGTTTAATAAAAAGAGGTGTTACTTGAATATATGACAACTTTTTCAAGATCGCTGTCTGTCCCTTAAAGGATAAATAACTTAATTTATGTTCAGACCAAAATCTTAAATTTTCTTAAGCTATTTTGTTTTTTAATATAATTGTAACAGTAATCACCCAATGCGTTTGACGATTCGTAAAGGTATAATCATAATATAAAAACACTCATTTATTTTTTGGCAGACAGCCTTTGTAAGGTCATGGAAAAAAATAAAATTAAACAATTAATGGCGGTTGATATTAGCAGTGTTGTTTAAACTGAATTTGAGCGATTATAATACAATAATAATACATATTTACCCTGATTGACGTGCGTCTGTGGTCTTGCTAACACGAGTAGTTGTTCACTCAAGGCTGCTGTCAGTTTCTGTTCTGCCTGTAATCCGATTTTTAAGTCTTCCACCTCGAAGTGCAAGGAAGAAATTTCTCGCTCGAATGAAGCACATTTCTCGAACGTTTGTCGCATGAAGTTTATTTTTCTATTCAAACTCTGATACTCCAAGCTTGTTTGACAAAATGTATAACTAAATGTGCACAACAAACCAATAGAAAGGACTGCCGCAGAATATCGTGCCATTTTATTCACTGGTTTATTGCACTGTTACACTCAACTCTCTGATTTATGTATATGTATGATTACAAATACAACACTTGTGTAACCTAGAACATGACTGTTTTTTTTCGTCACAGCTTCACATACTTAGATTGTTTAAGTGTTTCTGCAGCTGCACAGGAAAACAATTAAGGGCGTATCAAGAAAACCACTTACAAGGCTATCTTAATAAATTGCGCACTTGACACAGGCTTGTTACAAAGTGTCTGCTTTTGTATCGTATATTACATAGTGTCTTATAATAAAGAGCAAATACATGTTAGTAGATCCGACTTTAAAACAGAAAAGGATTGCAATCTGTTTAACATGTTTAATATGCAAAGAGGACATTGTTTGTTTGTTTGAATAGTGTTTAACGTCAAGAGCTATATATGACGGTCGATGTTTAGTGGTGGAGGTAGACCACCCACTTATTCCTGAGTAGAACCAGTACTGTATACATTCCGCTATTCGTAACAATCGGCATTTTCTCACTTACACTTCGAGCTCCCAGTAAAAAAGAGGTTACTGAACGTCTTCCTTAAAAATGAGACAGTGAACAAATGTTTATTCCAAAACCTTTGTTTTTATCTTTGGGTTTGGAAAATACGCACGTGATAGATTTGAGAAGATACTGCTCCTACCATCACAAATTTACAGTCAGCGAAGAATGTTTATAAAAACGGGAAAACATGACAGTTGTAATTAAAAAACACTTTACAACTGGAATCTTTATATGAATATAAAAAGTTTTAGTTGTACCTATTTTATTCGAATAATTACATTTGAAAACAAACTATTTTGTTTGTTTGTTTGTATGATGTTTTGCGTCATTTTCAACAAAAGTAAGGTTATTTAAGGTCGATTTTCTGTGGTGGAGGCAGACCACCCACTTTTTCTGGATAGAACCAGTACTGTACACCTCCCGCCATCCGTAATAATCGACACTTCCTCACTTACAAGATGAGCTCTCAGTGTGATTCGAAACCGCAGCGATGAGAGAAAAGTTAAAGTGGAATTGAAGTGTAAATGAACGGTATCTGTAGCATTTGTTTTTATTAAAAAATACACACATTAATAAGTTAAGTGTATGGTATGTAAGTGTTACTCTGATATTCTAACGCATAACTTAACATCAAGACGGTACTGTAAAGTTAATGGAATGCACAGGATGGCCAATTTCTTAACTCAACATTTACAATATATATATTCTGTTTAAATATCTATTTAACTTACTTCAAAATTTCGCATCCATGTGATTTGACAAATGTGTAAGTGTTGTGGTTTAAGTAGCAACCTAAATGTACATTAAATGGCTCAATTACTGGTTACATAACTGCATATCAAATGGAAGCGATTAACTAAAAAATACCAAAGCATAACGTTTAAGCGTTGATCATTTGTAGAATTAGAATAATAATTCGAATCGAACTTCATATCATGTGTATCTTTCCGGTAAACTGTCCACTTTTGGATCTAAAAATTAAAAAATGTTTATTAGAATTTTAATTGTTTAATCGTTAAATCTATATAATGTTATATAGAGTATAATATACATGTGTATTGGGTTAATCGTTGGTTTTAATAATCGTTCAGTCGTATCACGGCGGTGTCTACTTGTAGCAGTGAGCTCAATACTTAACTGTATAGTGCTGTCAAACTGGAATACCACGCCGTAGACACATGTCATCATATTCCCCAACCTGTTACAGTATACTGGTACCATATATATGATTAACGTCAAGCATGGTCGCTTATAGTACCATATTAAATTATAAAGTAGTTAATAAGGCCCTGCAGGGGATTGAACATCCCGCAGGCGAGGCTGACACTCTACCACTAAGCCATACCATGACCCATTACGTGGTCCTGCCTTAATTCCATTAAGCGATGGGAAAACTTATATTAGCAGGATTTTATAACGGATATTTCTACAATAACATATGTTTAGAAACATGTATTACGGAAAAAATACGATAACCTGTTTAAAATTTCCTATTAACTATTTTAAATTTATGTAAATATGCAAACTTTTTAAAACGAAAAAAAGGTTTTATTTCATACCCCAGTCAATCCCGTTTTCGCTTCTTGGAGAAGGGGTTGGGTGGGGTATGAAAGGTAATACTCGGACCACGTTATGGAATGTATGCACACGATTGATCAATAGATCATATTAAAATATGTTTCCTACAACATTATCAACATACTATCCAATAAATGATAGCATTTTGTTGCTCGCAATTTATTAATTAAAACATTACATAATCCGAAACAGAGGATATTTTCTTTGACGTATTAATAATAATTATAATATTCGCTTTAAGCGCCCCTTCTACGTAAATATCGCTTCCTCATTGAGTGCAGTATTTACGCATTGCAACTATTTACTATTAATAAATGTTTTAAATAGTTATGTAGCAAATGCTTTTAAATGTGCAGATATACAACTGGTCTCACTCAAGAATAATGTATATTGGGCGTCCTGTATAAATCTATTTTTAAATACGTCTTCTGTATAGGATGCCACAGCAGATCCTGTTTCTGTTACTTAATATGTAAAGATTCCACATCAGTTTTACTGAACGTTTGAATGCAGTACCGGACATCCTAGACACTGTAGGAAGTGTACATTAAAACGATCATGCGAATGACTTAGATATTAAAATTAAGAGCATAGAGATGCCACAATATTTTGTTTTCACGTTTTTACATGTTATCACGTACGTGTATGTACTTACGTACGTATTAGCTATCACGTACGTACGTGTTATAATCACTTGAGGCGTCGTATTGCGTTTTAATACAATTTGAATGAGTGATATCACATATTCTAATACACCCGCACTATATAGCCTAGTTTAAAATATCTCGTTATATTCAACGATATATCACTTCAACGTTTGCAACGTTTGCAACGTTTGGAGAATAAGCAAGGCAATGTGAAAGATATCACTGTAACGTTTGCAACGTTGTGAGAAGTAAGCAAACCAATGCGAAAGATTTCAGATGTGTGCGTTATTTTCGCATTTTACGGGTATTAGAATAGAAATAGAACATTCTTTACGGTAAATTATCTTGTAATATATCACGGTTTGTCGTTCAATTGTAAACAATAAATTCACTCGCCCTTTGATTTTACAACAAGAACAATATAGACTTTCCCCCAAGAGTATTATCAGGGAGAACGTTATACGTCCCTGGTATTATATAGTATTGCTAACGGTTATTTGTAATAATTAAATAATAACTGTCCACTGTGTTGCTCAGTGTAATTGGTGAAGGGTGGGTTGATCTACAATTTGAATGACTGTATTTAAACGGGGTAGATCAAGCTTTGTCGCTAAGTTTTTTTTTTTTTTTTTTTTTAAAAAATAGTACTTTAAAACGTGAAATGATTCAAAGATAAAGATGGTATACTAATAGTTTCTTATAGTTAAGTGCATTAAGTAATAATTAGTGCAATAATAAATAATTATAACTAACAATACGTTGTTAGTCCTACAGAAATTCTAAAGTTATAAATAACCCTCGCGCGAAGCAAATAATCGATATCTACACATGACGCTCTTTGTAATACATTGAGATTTATTTTACCGCCAAGATTAAAATAGCTATCCCTGGCGCGTAACTATAGTTAGGAAATACCTTCGTCTGTTGTTTTTTGTTATATGATCAGAGCTATTTCTGTTGGTGATTTATGGCTCATTTAGTTTAATTGTATCCATTAAATACATAACTAATGGATTTAAACAGTTCGAAAACAAATATGGGCTCATTTAGCCGCCATTATCTGCCAATGACGAAAAAGCCTACGACAATTTGCAACAGACGGCGATTGTGAGACATCTATTCAGTTACACAGACCCTGGATGGGAGCAGTCATTTATATTGAGTTTATTTCTGAATTGGTAATCGGTGATATCACTGATTCGAATAGGTGATATCACTCATTTAAATGATATCAAATATTGAATGGGTGATATCACCTATTAATGATATCACCTATTCGCATGGTTGATATCACTCATTCGTTTTGAATAAGTGATATCACTGATTTGAATGAGTGATATCACTGATTCTAAAGATGATATCACTCATTCAATAGGTGATATCACGCATTTTAGAATGAATCGGTGATATCACCTATCAGAATGCGTGATATCACCTATTCGAATCAGTGATACGGCGCCCCATACACTTACACGTATCATGACAGCATCAACATCAGAGCAACACAAGCATATCATCACCAGCGGCAGCAACACTCTCATATCATCACCAGCGGCAGCAACATAAGAATAGCATCATCAGCGGCAGCAACACAAGTATATTATTACCAGCGGCAGCAACATAAGCATATCATCACCAGAGGCAGCAACATAAGCATATCATCACCAGCGGCAGCAACATATGCATATCATCACCAGCGGCAGCAACAAAAGCATATCATTACCAGCGGCAGCAACATAAGCATATCATCACCAGCGGCAGCAATGCAAGTATATCATCACCAGCGGCAGCAACACAAGCATATCATCACCAGCGGCAGCAACATAAGCATTTCATCACCAGCGGCAGCAATACAAGCATATCATCACCAGCGGCAGCAACACAAGCATATCAAAAGCGGCAGCAAACTAAGCATCATTAACTGTATCACAACACAACTATTTGTCTGTTCTGTATAGCCTTTCGAAACGTATGTGTGTATTTGCAATTGCTATCTTTAAAACAGCTCAGACATATGCATTGAAGAAATATACATCTATATTTGATATGTGTTTCCGTCGCTCGCACTTGTAAACAATGACATATTTCACACGCTGTACATCCAAACATGTGGTGTTTCAAATAAACGAAATGCTGGCTTTAAGTTAAGATGACATTTCTGGATCATCTGTCTTTTACATTATAGATGTATTCTAAATCAAAGACAACCCTCTTTTTAAAATAACAATATTGTCTTAAATGGAGAAAACAATCTGAATTACTGTTTCGCTATCAATTTCTCTCCGGATCCATGAGATTTCAAAGGAGATGGTGAGCAAAATCATACGAATGGATTATGCTACTACTTCATCTACTTCACCTACTTATGCTGATGATGTGTATACTGCTTATGCAGCAGCAGCATTTATAGTAGCATATGTAGTATAATTTAGAAGTGATGATGATGGGATGATGATGATGATGATGACGATGTTGATGCTGTTGTTGTTATTGGAGAGCACTGTTATAACAACACATAAAAATATTATTTTTTTTAAACTTTAATAGATTTGGCAAATATTGGGCGTGGCATGGATTGAATGTTTAACAATTGGGCTGCCGGTAAGCACAAAAGACCATTATGGCAAGCCCTTAAAGCAGAAAGCATTAAGCAATAAAGCAAATTGAATATTACAATATTAAGGACATAAATACATGTGCACCAAATTAAATGTTCATTATGAAAGCAACTTTTCTGATAAGCATTTAAGCAAGTGTTGAAAGCACGGTTGATATTCAAGCATAATTACAAGTGCACCGAATTCAATCAATTTAAAATGTTTTTTAGCAATTCGTACGGACAGCAAATTTGTATATAATTTATGTTTAGATACAATTCAGTCTCTGGGTATACAGGAGCTGAATAAAGTTAAACTGAAACGTATATGTCCTTCCTTTCACACCTTCGCTGCCCGCCGATAATGAAACACTACAACATTTAACGCATCAACTAGTTATATTCCAAAAGTTCCAGCAAGTATATAAGTGCACGTAATGCCCATGCCACGCCAGTAATTGTTGACTAGGTAAGTGGATCCAGATGAAGACATCAACTGAAATATATAATTCAGAGAAAGCAACATGATCTTGCAACATAAAACACTGCAACATGATCTTGCAACATAAAACACTGTAACGATATTAATTGCAACATAAAAAAGTATCTTTTGAATAGAAGTCGTGACAAATAGCGAAAAGTCTAAATGAACTTGTAGGCTTCATAACCGCTGCTCCCAACTAAATTCCTTAATGTTCATTTCGCTCTACGGGGCATTTCATTTTATTAGATACTGGGACCATACGCCGTACGACAAGGGGAATACATTAAAGAAGGCTAACTACATGTCCACCGCCATATGCATGCCATCTTCGGGATGGTTAAAATTTTGTGCGGTGGATTTTTGAATATTAAGTTCTGCTCAACCCGGGGCTAGAGGACGTGAGCGGTAGCTAGCCTAGCATATCTCACTCCCACTCATGACGGTCTCAACCAAACCGAGACTCCAATATTTCGTATGTGTCGTGCTCGGCCGTTTCCAAAAGCCCAATAGCATACTCTTTTTGTACTTA
This sequence comes from Cyrtodaria siliqua, assembly GCA_037043455.1. NCBI lineage: Eukaryota > Metazoa > Mollusca > Bivalvia > Adapedonta > Hiatellidae > Cyrtodaria > Cyrtodaria siliqua. The sequence continues at coordinate 274,795 of JAWPHD010001217.1, forward strand.
TACAATGTGATGACACTAGTGTCGATTTAAATCAATGATCCTGCGGGTCGGGAGGGAGGGAAATTAAGTTTTTAACTGTAAGGTCAAAAAACATCATACGTCTCTGTTGAAATGTTGACAGCCGGTGTGCATGTAGAAAATGCACCGTGAAATTTACTCAATCTCAAATTACCTACAGCTCGAGTTGCCTCCAATAACTTTTGACTATAACAGATATTATAGTCAGTATTATTGGAGAGCACTGTTATAACAACACATTTTTTTTTTTTTTTTTTTAAACTTTAATAGATTTGGCAAATATTGGGCGTGGCATGGATTGAATGTTTAACAATTGGGCTGCCGGTAAGCACAAAAGACCATTATGGCAAGCCCTTACAGCAGAAAGCGTTAAGCAATAAAGCAAATTGAATATTACAATATTAAGGACATAAATACATGTGCACCAAATTAAATGTTCATTATGAAAGCAACTTTTCTGATAAGCATTTAAGCAAGTGTTGAAAGCACGGTTGATATTCAAGCATAATTACAAGTGCACCGAATTCAATCAATTTAAAATGTTTTTTAGCAATTCGTACGGACAGCAAATTTGTATATAATTTATGTTTAGATACAATTCAGTCTCTGGGTATACAGGAGCTGAATAAAGTTAAACTGAAACGTATATGTCCTTCCTTTCACACCTTCGCTGCCCGCCATATGGATGGGTGCCCGAACACTCCAAGTCCTAGAGTGTTCAGGCTCCCATCCACCGCCAAAAAGAGTCTAATTTTAAGGAAATTAAGTTTTTAACTGTAAGGTCAAAAAACATCATACCTCTCTGTTGAAATGTTGACAGCCGGTGTGCATGTAGAAAATGCACCGTGAAATTTACTCAATCTCAAATTACCTACAGCTCGAGTTGCCTCCAATAACTTTTGACTATAACAGATATTATAGTCAGTATTATTATTGATGGTGATGTTGATAATGATGATGATCAGAAGGAGAAGCGGGATGCTTTATGATTAAATTGATGATAATAATAATCATTATTCTGCTCATGCTACTGCTGATGATGATAATGATAATGAGATGATGACGACGACGACAGCGACGGCGATGGCGATGATGATGATGATGATGAAGATGATGATGATGATAATGATGATGATGATGATGATGATGATGATGATGATGTAATGTTGATCATGTTAAAGACACATTTCCCAACTGAATGGAGTTGTTGAAAAATCATGGATAGCATGCTTTTTAACTGCTTACTTCTCGCTGACTGATTACCAAAGAGACATTATATTGAGGCCCCATCACAGTTTTTTCTTTTCATATACTATTACCTTAGTTTTTGATATGAAATATAAAATATAACTAAAAACGCTATATGGTTTATTATGGGGGAGCATATAGTCGCCGCGTTTTCCGTCCGTCCGTGTGTGCGGCAGGGTCACCATTAGAACAAACTAGTTAGAGGACCATAAGACGATGTTACATGCAAAATATCACAGCTCTATATCTTGTATTTTTGCAAAATATTTTTTAAGATTTGTTAAATGAAACTGATAAGCTTCATTGCGGGGGCAATTATGACCTCAGGTGCACCATTCGAACAAACATATAATGATGCTTCACATAAACTTGGGGTCGTCCGTGGTAGAGTGGTCTCAGACTTGAAATTATATGTCCCTCACCACTGTGGGTTCGATTCCCCATGGGGCCAGGACTGTTTAGTATGTGAGTATCAAGCTATCCAGCTTGCTTGCGGAACGTCGGTGGTTCTACTCAGGTGCGCGCCCGTGCACGAAAAAATGCCCGGGTTTGCACCTGGGGTCTTCCTCCACCAATAAAAAGCTGGATTGTCGCAAATGACCTTAGCTGTTGGTGCAACTATAAAATCCAGTTTAATAAATTCATATAAGATTTGGTTGAATTCCGACAAGCGGTTTCTGAGAAAAAGTCGTCAGAAGCAAAAGATAACGACGACGGACGACGAACAGACAACGGACGGACGACGGACGAAGAGTGATTCCAAAACATCACATTGAGCCTTCGGCTCAGGTGATCAAAAACACTGACAGATGACAACGATTTTTGAATTTTGAAGTCCCGATGAGTTTCTTGCATTTGAGATTTACTAAAACATGGCAGAGAAGTAACTGATAATAGAGTATATTGTGTTGAAAATACAAACACTATTAATTGTTAACAAGGGTCTTTTAAGAAATTCCATCTATACATAGTTGTTTTAATATTTATACAAGTGCACATAAAATGCAAACCGGTTATAATTTTTACTACATTATTATGCACTCTTTATGGGACGGGCCTCATCCTTTGACAAAAAACTAATAATCTCAATTTCCCTGTGCAAATGTATTTCTAACAGCGATTTACAGTTACCTATAGAAATTCTCTACCCCCCCCCCCCCACTCCCCTCACACACACACACACACACACACACACACACACACACACACACACACACAAAGACAATAGGCTCGAAATGTGTCTTTAAAGGTTATCAATATTTAAGATGAAAATGTTGATGATATTTACACGTACGCCTTGGCTAACGAGAGCATACATCATCGCTAACATGTATGTGCGTGATCTCACTAACGTACGAGCAAAAGTAAATACTTCGTGACAACCATACGATTTCGCAGATAATACTAAGAACTGTAATATTATGTATATCGAGTAATTTAATTGCAATGTTACTATAATCGCTAAGCAACCGGCGACCGATTCTCTACCAAAGGAGGTAACAGACCGGAGAAAGACACATCATTCTATGTCTTTTGAAATATATACATGACTTTCTCTTGTATCCAGCTTCTTCCTCCTTGCCACTTCACAATGATTACGCTAAGACAGTTCGAGTGATTGGGTTTAAACATTAACTGTTTGATCAGTTGATATGTGCATAATTTGAACGCATTTTTCTTGAAAAGTCTATAGTAATATCATTAACCATAAATCCAGATGTCATACAGTAATATTTTTTCAAGTGTATGAATCTTCAACAACGTCACAAGTAAGTCAATGGCCTTCACTGAACATAACTACATGGTTACCGATATTTCATACATTTGTCAAATGCCAGTAACAGTCGCATTTGTAAGCGTTTGTTGAGTTCGTTATATGAAAATGATTAGTTTGTTTGTTTGCTTGTTTGTATGGTGTTTTACGTCATTTTGAACACAGGCATACTTCCCAATTTTCCTGGGTAGAACCAGTACTGTACATCTCCCGACGCCGTCAGAAATGAAACACACTATGCAATTTGGATTGACAGCCATAATGGTTCCAGATCGCCTCTAGGACCTTTAAAGCTTGGTAAATATTTTGCTTAGCGTCTCCCAGACGTTATAATTGAGAGTGTAATAGAGTGATATCCAATGGTGAATCCACTCTCAAAGTAGCCTGGTTAAGCTAAGATAAGATAAGATAAGATAAATTGTATTTAAAGTCGGCAAGACACACACAACAACATAACATAAGCCCTCAGGGGCTTTTGAACCAACTAGACCTGGTTCAACTAGAACTATCAAAGAAGGTGATGAATAACCTCGCTTTTTATATAAATAAGTAAAACAAATGTCCTAAATTCAGTAAAATTACATGATCGAACAGCTTTGATGCAGAGACATAGCATATCATCACGTGTGAACTATATGCCAAGTTTAATAGCAATCCATGAAATCGTTTGAACTGCAAGCCGCATGAAGTTCATTATACAATATTAGAGTGGAAAATTGTAAGCAAACAAAGGGGCCACTATTTTGTAATCAATTTGGCAATCAACAATGTGTGTTGTAGAGAGACATAAGGTCATCAGTTGTTATGTGTATATCAAGTTTAGGAACAATCCATTTGAAACTGTTTGAGAAACATGTGTTACGGGACATGTTATGTGACGTGAACGTTATGTAATGGAACGTTGCGGATAGCGTGATTCCAAAAAAGCCACCACTTCAATTTGTGAATACGGGGTATATACAAAATAAATACTGAAAGGATGATCCCCTGGAAGCATCAAACACAAACAAGAGAGAAAAGTAGCAGACTCGGTTTTATTGAGCCTGTTCATGAGAGATAATTAAAATATGCGACACCTATCACGCCTTCTAACACCGGCTTAAGCGATATTCTACTTTAAAGCAACACGAAATGGGCTTTATGATCCTAGAGGAACAGTAAATAATAACACTACTGATTTGTAGTCGGGGCGACTTTTACGGCCGCCAAACAGCACTAAACAAACGCTGGCGTGAATGTCAATAAAATACTGAACCCTAGAAGCCTAACATGTGATTTTAAATTGAATTATCAGTATTTATTTATAATACGGCATTTATGATATGCGTAAAATCGGGTTTGTGTTGTATTTAACTACTGCCAGAGCAGTCGGTGTTGTATACAATAATTTTTACGTCGCCGAGATTTGAATTGTTTACATGCTGCACTGACAATTTGAGAAGACAATATCATAGTGTTTTACTCATTTTTTTCACTTCTGTTTTAGGTGAACAAGTGAATGTTGTTGATTACTGTTGGCAGATACAAGGAAAAATTAAAGAGGAATTCTTGCTTTGAAAACAGTTAAATGTTTGTTGTTGATTCTGTCGTAATTTTAAGAGTAGATATTTAAGGTTTTAAAGGGAATGTATACGTATATACAAACAACCTATGCTATTGAGAGTTCTGAAGAAAAAAAAGATAAAACAATTTTGATAATCGGACTATAAAAGAAACAAAGATGATATGATCATTTGAAGGTTGAAACAAATACGGAAGCCGCTTTTTTGAAAACTATGACATACGTGTTTTATTACCTATTCAATATGTGTAAATATGAAAACTGATTTGCAGGCAAGAACATCACACGAACTGTATGAAAACTAATTGCAATGTAAACAGGTCAGCACTGCTGATGTAGTTTTCCCAGTCCTTTTTCATATTGTATTATCGTACAAAATTGAGTACTTTCCATACCAAATTACAGCCCGACAGACCCATAACAATGATTGTTTGGCCCTTGATCCATCTGTTTCCGTAATGGTGAAGAAAACAGTTCTCAATGCATATTTACTTCTTCAGGTTGGACTTCCTCGAGCCGTTCAACATCTCAGAGACGAAATTAATTCACGCCATGTTTTGATATAGACTGATTTTTTCTTGTTTTTCATTAGTCCACAATTTCAATAGTTCACGTCGTCATCTTTAGCCAACACTAATATCCTTTGGGATATTAAGTTATACATATACAATTACAACCATGTACACATTCATACTTATTATATATACATAATTATACACATGGTTTGAGGTGATGGTTTGCATAATAAAGTACCACACAGTACGCAAGATGTCAATAATTATCTAAAACTGTCAAACATAGCAATAAGTTTACAATAATTACACGATGATTGTGTGTTCAGCCATTTAACACAGTTAAATGTAAAGGTTTTTAAAGATGTACATTCTCTAATATATGAAGTAATCTATTCCGCACAATTGTTCCAGAGTATGACATGCTCCCTTTAAATATTTCTTTTTTGGTCTTGAGTTATATAATTTAATTCGTATGCAGATCGTAGATTTCTCTGCGAGATAACAGTAGGATGAAACATATCACAAATATATGACGGGACTGTATGTTTTGATACTCTATACATACATTTTGCCTTTTGGAGAAATATCCTCGTATTAAGGGAATTTATGATTACCAGTGCTTCATTAAGTGTGGTATATTGGTCGCCAAAATAGTACGACATGTTCTCCTCTGCAAACGTAATAACAGTTGTATGTTAGCTTTCTTTGTATTTCCCCATATTATATTACAGTAATCTAGATGAGGCTGAACATATTGCTTATAAAATATTATCCAGTAATTTAAAGGAATACATGCTTTTATTCTTGACAGTTGGCCAGATGTTGGTTGATATTTTCTTACGAGTATACATCATGTGATTATCCCACTTCAAGTGTTCATTTATAAGCCTTCCCAGAATTGCATCACCTGTTGTAATTTGCAGTTACGTTCTGGTTGTCATTTTTAACTGTCGCAGTTGCCGTTGGATGCACGTGCCGATGCATGATATGACTGGTTCGTGTTCGATTTTTAAAAAAAAAAGTATCTGTAATTTAATGCTAAATATATGTAACGCAGTCTAATTTTAGTACAGGCTTTTTGGCACTCAATACAGGTTATTTGGCCCTGCATATGAATGTTTGGCCCCACGTCTCACGTGATTATCTAATATGACCGCAGAGACATTGCCTTTTTTACACGAAAACAAGCCAATTGTGTTACTATACATAGTAACACATGTTATACACTAGATTATTAACTATGCAAATGGCAACCGAATCAATGTGTTTGTACACAGTTAAACATTCAGTGCGTATTATTTGTCTGATATATAATAGTTTCGTATCCTATCATTGCATCCAAGTCAACAATGCACAGTCAGTCATGTACGATCCTCTATATATTTATTTATTCCACATGTGTAAGTCGTTCTCCAAAGTTATTGTGTGTTCGAATACCATGGCATGCATTTGATACACACTTGGTATTATATATTAATTATAATATTTTATTATATATTTATATTATTATTGTATTACTATGTCGTTTTGCAAAGTTATCGAACGCTACTGAGCATATGTTCGAGGCCACTTGGTGACGTATTTGACGTAGTTACAGGTTATTATAAAAGTATGTGTATTAATATGTATTTATTTATTATATACTTGTAAATCGTTGTGCAACGTTATCGAATATTATGTATTTAATAGCCACATGTCATTAGAGTAATGTGTATGTTTTTGGAATATATTGAAAGCAACTGGGTAATGTTATCGAATGCCATTGGGCATACATTTGAGGCCACATATTATAAAGACAAATGGAGTCGATTAAGGGCAGCTAAGACATGTAAGGAACTAACATGTTTATTGCAAGGGAAACCTAATACATTCTGTCTGGGTTGTATCAGACCATCAAGGAAAGGTGGGGAAAACTTACATACTAAGTGTACTTTTAAAACGATGCTTATCGACCATTTATAATATGATAATTATATTGAAAGTAGAAACGGTACACCAGTCTAAAAGTATATGTAGAAAAGGTACACCAGTCTAATAGGATATGTAGAAAAGGTACACCTTTCTAATAGGATATGTAGCATTCGCAGAATTCAGTCAACCAAACAGGAAAGCTATCAAAGCTCACATTAAACATAAATGGGTTGACAATAGGGGTATCACCTTGAGGAAAGCCTGAGTACTATGTCCGTTTTAAAGAAATAGCATACATATTATTTGGTATTATGACATGAAGTATTAATGGGTTATTAACTGGGGTAGTAGTGCGTATTTGTAATATTGGCCCAAGATAGCCGTACGAGGCCCGAGGGCTTTAGCTCGAGGGCCTCATATCACTAGTATGGGCAAAGAGTCATGCCTACTCTAGTTAATGACCTGTTTATTAAATGTGTAATGAAATCAATATTATTTAGGATAGATCTAAATTGCGAATTGTCAAGTCCAAATTACCGCCTGACAGACCCATAAGAGATGATTGCTTGGTCCTTGATCCATATTTTTTCGTAATGGTCACGAACACGGTGCTAAATGCATATTTAGTTCTTCAAGTTGGATTACCTCGAGCCGTTCAAGGTCTCCAATGCAGTCACAAAATTAATTCATGTCATATTTTGATTTAGACAGAATTACTCGTGTTTTACATTAGTCCACAATTTCAATAGTTTACGTCGTCATCATTGTACCGTCTTCTAAATATCTCCTGCGTGCAATATGGTGATCTAAATCCATTAATCGGCTTGACAGGGTAGCGAACATTATGGCTGCCATTTTCAACTGTCGCAGTTGTCGTTGGATGCAAGTGCCGATGCACGATATGATTCGTTCAGGAATTTAATCCAAATATGTAACGCAGTCTAGTTTTAATATAGCTTTGGTGGCTCCAGTGCAGTTTTTTTGGCCCTTCATATGAATTTTTGGCCGGCCGTCTCACATGCTTATCAAATATGACAGCAGAGCCAAGCATGTATTACACGAACACCAAGCCAATTGTATTACTGTACATAGTAACACATGTAGTAAAAGCATGTATTACACGAACAACAAGCAATTTTAATACTGTCTATAGTAACACATGTAATAAAAGCATGTATTACACGGACAACCAGCCAATTTTATTACTGTCTATAGAAACACATATAATAAGATGTATTATGACTTTTTAGCGGTGGCATTTAATATGAACCTTACAGGGATGCACAGCTATCTTGACTGTGGCATGTCTGATGGGAAACTTTACTCTTTATCGCAAGACGCTGTCATAATATAAACTAAGAAGATACATTCATGTGAATTAAATGCATTTCGTTTCAAACTACTTCTGCTGCCATTATTACTACCGATATGTATGTTGCATTATTACTACCGATATGTATGTTCCCTCTGAAGGTAGATATAAAATTCCAATGGGAAAAGTAGCATTCAAGGAAGACAGTCAACCACAAACACACACAGAAACAAAGAAAGACTTTATAGGTAAATAAAAGGCAAGATAAGACATCACCAATACAAAAGGGTTGACAACAGGTCTACCGCCTTGGAACGGTCATTGGCAAAAAAAACGCTGGGGGTTTAAACCAGGTTCTAGGTTGCACCGAACCTCACTCTTACCCTACTGTCTTCCGAATAAAGTGTAAATAAAGATATCCCCGCCAGGTTATACTCTCTAACAAACAAGGCAGCATTAATAGGCAATATAAGTAAAACACATAAATTATCGTGTATAAATAATATAAAAACAAAAGTCTAGAAAGCCACAAAGTAAGTACTCAATGACTTGGCAGAAGCCAGAGCAAAAAGAGAAGAATGAACTTGTTCCTTTTTCTCTAACGGTATTTTGATTTATCCAGTACCTTCTGAGATTATTGCTTCCAAAGACTCACGGTCATCAACGATTTCTCTCATTTCCAATACTTTGGGAGGGCTAATCTAAGAAAACATATATGCATGAATCGAAATACTCATTTGCGGCGGAGGAAAATGCCCACTTTGTATAGGTGCATGCACTTTACAAAAAAAAATGAGTTAAATATAAAGAAGGCCATGAAGCAGAAACATACATGAATCGAGCGCTTTGTTAATAATAACATTTACATTTAGAGAATCGATAAAGAAACTTATAAAATAAAAACATTCTATGTTGCTACTTGTTTTATTACTCAGTAGTGAATAATAAATACATTGCAACTCTTCACTTTCCATATAGGATAAATCTAAACACATTCCAAAATAATCATTTTGTTCGTGTGTAGTTTGATGTGATACCCACCTGCACCTTGCACCAATGGCTCCAAATCAGGTTGATGTTTAACGTCTAAATCACAGTCCTCAATGCCAAAGAGTCGAAGAAATTCCTGATATGTAGTTGCATTAACATTAATTGTATTCATGAGACCATCCTAGATGAGCTTGCAATCTCCAACCTCTGTGTTGTCAGACATTAATTATGTTATCAGACATGTATTTTTTTATTTATTTGTTATTTTTTTTATTTTTTTATTTTTTTTTTATTATCAGAAGACATGTTGATTTAGATGAACATATTCTGACTGTGGTGCTGTTGTTTCCTTTTCTTTTCGTTTTGATCATTATGTGGTTTTCAAAGAAATGAAGAAAAAAACACTAATGCTTTTTTAAATTAGATTTCTTCATATTCAACTTAACATTTTTGTTATCGAATCAGCAAAACAAAACGTTCGTAGTAAAATGAATGAAAACATACATGTACAGTGCTACTATGACACTATTACTATTTAGTACAAACGACAAAAGTAGTCCCAACATTTGTTGTGACTTCATGAAACGAGGTGCACCTAACGGGAGAACAAAATAACTGCCGAGATCCGATGTTATCTCAGGCACCCTGTTTCTCGGCAGAACTATATAGGTCGCCATGATAAAAGAGTCACTGGTGTCAATGCAAATATAAAAGATAATACTCGTAATGTGCTTCAGTTTCATATGAAATGATTATATGTATTAAAACTAAGCTACATGTCACCTTTCGGTTAATGATTGTTAATAAACATGTGCAGTCAGGGAAGCGCGACAAATGCGTTTGGTTGCTAAGAAGAATTTAAAAAAGTCGTAAATACTTTAAACAGGGACTATAATGTTAACAGTTGTACATATAATGCAAATAATGTGTATTTCCGTCACAAACAAAATAATGTATAAGAACCTTAAATCATCAAATTAATTACTATTAGTGATTTATACTGCACAATTGTCCGAGTCGTCTAGTTTTCAAGATCAAACCTTTTCATTAACAATAATAAAATGCTTCATAGATTGTTCAAATGCGCATTGAACACTGAAACATTGTAAGATTGTTGTATTCGTATTAGGATTGATACCCATAATACTTCCAGATAGCCTCCAGTCCCTTTACGTTATATATCCCTCTAAAGTGCACCTGTCATTGTAACTGTGGAGTTGAAGTCGATCTAGAACTATTAGATTTTAAAAGAACAAATATCAAATTCAGGTAACTGTTATTCATCTGTATACTTTATTCGGCCATTGAGGGAGACATATGTTGAAATACAAGCATAATTCATACTACATGCAGTGTGTTTTGTTTAAAATGTAAACCAGAAGCCATATTAACTGCCGCTGTTATTAGTAACGCTACTATAAGGGGCCTTGTGTATACTTCGGTGCTATGATTTGGCACAGTGTTTCACAAGTTAAAGATTCAAGATTCAATATCCTTTATTAAGTAACGTAAACATTACAATGTTTCTTGTTACGTGATACAATGAACAATTTATATACAACAGTCGATCATGATAAGTATGTGCATAGACATAAAGGCAATGAGCAAAACATGATTTATACGGAAAAGATATACAAACATATATTGAACGTGAGACTGTACTAAATACATTGACAAAAATAGAACAATGCAATGTGTATGTATGTATGTACATATATACATATTGAAATATCATGAAGAACGTTAAAACATACAGATGTGCAAAAGATGGTATAGTATTTAAGTTTAAGTGAGATTTACAGTATTTTTTCATGACGATGAACTATGTTTTGTCGAATACTTGTCGCTTGATATACCAATTTACAAAGTTTTGAAATAACAGAAAAACTAACAGACTGTGATAGCTCAATAAATTTAAAAACGCTTGGTCTAACAAAGTAACGTGATTTAATATATTGTTTTCGAATGTCAGTGTATGCTTTACATATACAAATAACGTGTTATTCGTCTTCTAGATCACCAGAATAATCATTACAAATTAAACAGTAGCGTTGATCATGGTCGATTCTGTTAACACCATAACGACCTGTTTCAATCCGCAGTTGATGCGATGACAGTCTTAGCTTAGTAAGTGCAATACGAAATTTCTGTGATAATTAATCTAGATAATACTCATAATTGAACCCTCCCATCGTTGTTTCTGAAAGTTGTATTGTGTATTAATGCAGAATAAACTACATGTATATGTAGTGTACAAATAATGCAAGATGGGACTGCTTTAAACAAACTGTATGCCATCGTATGTTCACAGGATTTATTATATAAAGATTATACATATCAAGTATCTGGAAACAGGCTTATAATTAGTTTTTATATAAATTCATCTCCTGAAATTAAAATAAGTAGATTACACATTAACTGATACAATCATTTATATAATTTAGCGATATACATGTGCTTAATGTTAATACACTTAAATATCAGAGTCTTCATAATAAACAACTTCTACATTAACGTTACAATTATGTACAGTATAATTATGCAAAGTACATATATGATATTACGGTAAACAATTGATAAGAAGTAGATATACAAATCGAACAGGAAAAATTAGTATTCACGGACGACAGTCAACCACAAACGCACACAGAAACAAAGAACAACTTTAAAAATGAATAAAAGACAGTTAGAACAATTAGATACCATATATATTAAGAGACCAATTTTAAATAGAATCGTTAGAATATTTCTGAATACGTGCCCAAAATTATAACAAAAGTATTTGGGAAGTAAAGTGAAACTATTAAAAACATCTGTATACTTGTTGTTGACAGTTGACCGTTTGGTGATGTACAACTTCTTATCTGCATTACTGTTCAAGACGTGGCTATTTATAAGAGCTCCTTTCATACTCGTTTCATCTTACATAGCGTATTAATCAACTCTACAAATGATCTGGATATTCACAAGTCACTACAAAACCCCAGTGTTAGATACACTTTTGGACAATACTATAACTCTACATAGCTGAACAGCTTCAGAAACTCCGAGTCACTCTCTCCAGTGTCGGTAATTTGACAGTTATTTCCTCTGCTTGAAGGTAGAAACACAGTCTATGTACATATAAATTAGAAACATAGACATTAAACACGTTTCTATAGACAGCTCAATTAACGCGGATCCCCTACTGGCTATAAATAAGATAAGCCTTTCGAAATGAAATGCATACCTTTATTTATACCAATAAAATAATTAAAGTTGTATACAAGTTTAAATAATGTTCAAATGTATATTTACCTCGGATAAGCAAGATACCGGTTATTGAACCATACATTTAAAATAACATCAATAATTCTATATCAAACAATCATTTAAATGTAATAAAGTCACAAAATTGAATTGTTAAAGTAGCTATCTCGCCATCAACAGACACATTTTATAACATATGTACATAACTTAGATAATTTGAGAATTCCAACTCTTTCGACAACAAAATAAACGGCTTTAACCAGCCTTGAATTAAGAATTATCAAAACATAATTAATTTTACGCGTATTCAATCACGGGTATTTTACGAACCCGTGAAAAATCCTATACTCTTAATCGGCACAAGTACATTATTACATGTCCTGAACACCTGGATAGAGTCTTGATAAACGATGTTGTAGTATAACTGTGCCGTTATTTGGTGGGTTATCTTCTTGAATTTTAATTGTGAAATGAAATATTGACAACAAAATCGAAATATTGATATCACGTATCAGATTTGATGATATCTAATTCATATTTCTATATCTGAAAATAGTTGAAAATACTTACACTGTGCCGGGTAAGGGTAGTAAAGAAGCGTATAGATAATGTTTAAACGAAATCTGTTTCTGTCAAGTGTGTATGGGCTGACACGCTTGCACACTCGTTTTTATTATAGTTTATATCACACATATCATACCTCTCGTAACTGATACGAATCATTTATCTATGAAACACACTCTTGCTGTAAATCCATCGTAACCAAAACCTGAACTGTCTGTTTGGAAACGTACTAACATTGAACTGCTCGATGTATTGAAGGTCGGAGTGTCGCCCACATCACAAACACTGTAAATGAAGTATAGTTCCATTACAAATGTTTGAAAATAAACATGACATCGTTATGTCACCGACTTACTGTATTTACCCAGATATAACTAACTCTAACTAGTTATTTTTTGTTTTATAGCATGAATGTGTAAACTGCCCAGTTACTCGAAGTCTATATGAAACCCAAAGGGTTATTATTGAGAATTCTATATGTAACCCAAGTGGTTATAATGAGTATTCTATATGTAACCCACGTGGTCATAATGAGTATTCTATATGTAACCTAAGTGGTTATAATGAGTATTCTATATGTAATCCAAGTGGTTATAATGAGTATTCTATATGTAACCCAAGTGGTTATAATGAGTATTCTATATGTAACCCAAGTGGTTATAATAAGTATTATATATGTAACCCAAGTGGTTATAATGAGTATTCTATATGTAACCCAAGCGGTTATAATGAGTATTCTATATGTAAACCAAGTGGTTATAATGATGATTCTATATGTAACCCAAGTGGATATAATGAGTATTATATATGTAACCCAAGTGGCTATAATGAGTATTCTATATGTAACTCAAGTGGTTATAATGAGTATTCTATATGTAACCCAAGTGGTTATAATGAGTATTCTATAGATAACCCAAGTGGTTATAATGAGTATTCTATATGTAACCCAAGTGGTTATAATGAGTATTCTATATGTAACCCAAGTGGTTTTAATGAGTATTCTATATGTAATTCAAGTGGTTATAATGAGTATTCTATATGTAACCCACGTGGTTATAATGAGTATTCTATATGTAACCCAGGTTGTTATAATGAGTATTATACAGGTAACCCATGTGGTTATAATGAGTATTCTATATGTAACCCAAGTGGTCATAATGAGTATTCTATATGTAACCCAGGTGGTTATAATGAGTATTCTATATGTAACCCAAGTGCTTATAATGAGTATTCTATATGTAGCCCAAGTCGTTATAACGAGTATTCTATATGTAACCCACGTGGTCATAGTGAGTATTCTATATGTAACCCAAGTCGTTATAACGAGTATTCTATATGTAACCCACGTGGTCATAGTGAGTATTCTATATGTAACCCAAGCGGTTGTAATGAGTATTCTATATGTAACCCAAGTGGTTATAATGAGTGTTCTATAGGTAACCCAAGTGGTTATAATGAGTATTTATATGTAACTCAAGTGGTTATAATGAGTATTCTATATGTAGCCCAAGTCGTTATAACGAGTATTCTATATGTAACCCACGTGGTCATAGTGAGTATTCTATATGTAACCCAGGTGGTTATAATGAGTATTCTATATGTAACCCAAGTGGTAATAATGAGTATTATATATGTAACCCAGGTGGTTATAATGAGTATTCTATATGTAACCAAAGTGGTCATAATGAGTATTCTATATGTAACCCAAGTGGTTATAATGAGTATTCTATATGTAACCCACCTGGTTATAATGAGTATTATATAGGTAACCCACCTGGTTATAATGAGTATTATATAGGTAACCCACGTGGTCATAATGAGTATTATATAGGTAACCCACGTGGTTATAATGAGTATTCTATATGTTACCCAAGTGGTCATTATGAGTATTCTATATGTAACCCAAGTGGTTATAATGAGTATTCTATATGTAACCCACGTGGTTATAATGAGTATTATATAGGTAACCCACGTGGTTATAATGAGTATTCTATATGTAACCCAAGTGGTAATAATGAGTATTATATATGTAACCCAGGTGGTTATAATGAGTATTCTATATGTAACCCACGTGGTTATAATGAGTATTCTATATGTTACCCAAGTGGTCATTATGAGTATTCTATATGTAACCCAAGTGGTTATAATGAGTATTCTATATGTAACCCACCTGGTTATAATGAGTATTATATAGGTAACCCACGTGGTCATAATGAGTATTATATAGGTAACCCACGTGGTTATAATGAGTATTCTATATGTTACCCAAGTGGTCATTATGAGTATTCTATATGTAACCCAAGTGGTTATAATGAGTATTCTATATGTAACCCACGTGGTTATAATGAGTATTATATAGGTAACCCACGTGGTTATAATGAGTATTCTATATGTAACCCAAGTGGTCAAAATGAGTATTCTATATGTATCCCAAGTGTTTATAATGAGTATTCTATATGTAACCCACGTGGTCATAATGAGTATTCTATAGGTAACCCACGTGGTCATAATGAGTATTCTATATGTAACCCAAGTGGTCATAATGAGTATTCTATATGTAACCCAAGTGGTTATAATGAGTATTCTATATGTAACCCACGTGGTTATAATGAGTATTATATAGGTAACCCACGTGGTTATAATGAGTATTCTATATGTAACCCAAATGGTCATAATGAGTATTCTATATGTAACCCAAGTGGTTATAATGAGTATTATATAGGTAGCCCACGTGGTTATAATGAGTATTCTATATGTAACCCAAGTGGGTATAATGAGTATTCTACGATACTACCTTCATGAACAGCTTAATAAAGCCGAGTGTGCCACCTTTCTCTTTTGTTTGTGTTCGTTGCTTCGTGCTGATTCCTTTTTCAATATTTATTAGTTACATACCCTTGTTACTTTCCTAGTAAGATAAATGATAGAGATGTGGCCAGTTCCAAACAATTGGATTATTTGGACTCTATAGTTTTAATCCTAGACACAAACATTCATATATTTGATTATTTTATAGTAACGAATCGTAATTTAAAATAAATTCAATACAGAATTGTTAAAGATGAACTCCTGTTTACAAAATAAATCTGTTTTTCAAGTTCAAATGGTCGCACCAAAATACAGAAATAATTGCAAATCTAGTCTAGATCGATCAATCTAGCTTGGTTGCTTCAATGGCAAACATCAGGCTAAAAGCTTTCTTCTTTAACAAAAAATGAAACGGCCTCAATCTGCAAGCATTGATACAATGAAATTGATCGGGTCATCGAATAACTTTTTTTTATATATTGGATTAACTTTGATTCCATGGTGGGGGCTTGTTGTCGCACCCAATCAAATTCATTACGAAATCGAGGTACAGGTTTCCTTGTTTTCTGCAAAAAACTTCAAGATGTCTGTACTAAAAGTAATAAATGTTCACAATAGGGCTACTTGGAACGGTCAGTGGCAAAAAAAAACACTGTGTGTTTAAACCAGTTCTAGGGTGCACTAAACCTCAAACTTACCATATTGTAATCCCAATAAAATGATACAGGGTAAATAAAGAAATCCCCGCAATGTTTGATCATCAAAAATAATACTAGATCACGAGGAAAAACAAAACAAGCTTCGCAGATGATGGAGGCTAATAACAGTCACACTTTCTAACTGATTAAAGGCATGAAATAACAGATTTCCAAATGAAGAACCTGGGTATACTAAAGAATTTTTTTTATGGAAGGAATGACGACAACTGTGTGACTGTCGATTAGTTCCCGAACCTGTTTGCGCACTTATTTGGTACCTCGTTATTCACGGAATATAATATGTCCACTACTAATAAAGGCAGAAAGGTATCTTCTCAACGAATGCATGTTAAAGTAAACAGTGGGCCATATTGCCTACCGACTGGTCCAAGCCGGTAACTGTTACAATGATTCACCACTTTCTGTGTTGTGTATTGTCCTTTTCATTGTATTGTTAATTTGAACTTTGTTTGTGGTACAGTGCGTATCTACGGTTGCGTTTGGATGCTGTGTTTTCTATAGGACCATTCTTCTCATTGTCATTTTTGTAATGCTTATTTACTGTCTTCATAATCATCCTTCTATTGTTTCAGGTGCTACTGGAATGGTGGCAGCAATCAATGATTGTGGCTATAGAGAACAATGGAGTGTTTACAACAGATTTGGAAGCAATTCTGCATTTATGCAGGTGAGAAGATTCTAGGCGCGTTCTGTATATGTTCATGCCGATGTTATTGGACGTTGGGCCTGTAAAGTCATTTTTGTTAACGTCATATAACCATTTTATGCCATAAAATCGAATTCAACTTAATTTGAATTAACTACGCACTTTTTTGGAAGAGTTGTGCTTTTGTATTTTTGAGCATGTACAACTAGTGTTATCCTCCACTTTCACTGGGTGTTTCAAATGACTTGTTTTATTTCATTTGATAGCTGTGCCGTAAAGGTGTATCCAGGTAAAAAGAATGTCGTTCGTGTTATCTTATACATTAATTTTATTTGGCATGTTGCTTTAGTTAACTATTGTAAATGTTATATTCTCTGAAGCTGTGATTCATGATATCGTGCTGTTTAGGTAACGTTAGAAAGGTAATACCTGCCAAGAAGCACTCCCGTTTCCATTGTGGTACCTCCGTATACGTCTACACTGTCATATCGGCAGTTGCCTTCTAGACTCACGTTAGAAAAACTGACCTATTTAAATCAAAAGTTTTTATAAGATTTAGCTTTATAAATACACACCTTATTGGACAAATAGTATGTGATCATTACTACTGAGAGCGTACAACTAGCTACGAAAATGGGTTACAAAGTTCAGAGTAAAAGCAAAACTGGAGGATTTTCTTAAGGTTCTTGTATTGCCTTTGAGAACCGCATCGAATCACACTGATTTGCTAAGTAATAGCACTGTAACCTCCTACGTATTTTACAAGAAAGAATAATTATAATGTATACTAATCACATAGTAGGGACAATACAATGAATTGCTATGCTATTCAACGTTGTTTATGATGATGAGGTCCGCAAATAAAGCATGTGTATACAGTTACACCATAAAAACACGTTTTTTGTAATTATTATCTGTGTTTTGTTTTCATTTTGTTTTTAAAAAACAATAAAGAAATATAAACACAGTTCTTTTTTTATTTACTATCGCCTAATGATTAACTATTTGTTTTTGCATTAATGTTAAAACACACAGTATTATATATTTAGTTATACCTTAGAACATGTTTAATAAACTTGTTTTAAAAATAAAGCAAACACTGTAACCGAGCTTCAGTTTATATTCATGAGCTATATATATATTAGTCTTGTGACATGTAAGTAGTAAATAAGCAAGCTTTTCATAAGGTATATCACAGTTGTGAACAAACTATTACTGTATTATTGTTATCCTATCCGTTTATTTTTTTTTCTTAAGCATCCATTACATAAATAAATAGAACACATACATATTCTTTTACATAATGAGAAACATTACATACCATACCATTAAATAGAAAATTGAGATTTCAATGGGTTTTTTCAAATTCTATCAAATGTTTAAATATATTACTGGTGCATTATTTTCGGAATAATAAATACTGAAAAGTGAATCCCTTGTTCAAGAGCTGAATAAAAACCTCGGTCAGTATTATTATCTAACTTTGAAATAAACCTTTATGTTGTC
Source organism: Cyrtodaria siliqua (assembly GCA_037043455.1). Taxonomy (NCBI): domain Eukaryota; kingdom Metazoa; phylum Mollusca; class Bivalvia; order Adapedonta; family Hiatellidae; genus Cyrtodaria; species Cyrtodaria siliqua. The sequence continues at coordinate 293,616 of JAWPHD010001217.1, forward strand.
GCTATAACCATTGAATGATAAATACAAAATCATTAATTATGCGAATGATCGATACCTATATAATACCTAATATAAGAACCTAAGCTTTAGTTGTAATAATCAAAAACCACATTTATTTTCTGTGTGTTTATCGTGTGTATTATTCAAGTTTAATACTCAGTAAAGGTGTGAAAGTAATAAACTATAATAATGGTAAAAAAAATCATAAATTTTGAAGATTATTGACATCAACACGCCTCCCAAACGCTCGTAGACTAGTGGTACTGGCGTATGCATCGTTTCAGGAGTATCCGGTGCTGCAGCAGACTAGTGGTGCTGGCGTCTGCATCGTTTCAGGAGTATCCGGTGCTGCAGTAGATTAGTGGTGCTTGCGTCTGCATCGTTTCAGGAGTATCCGGTGCTGCAGTAGACTAGTGGTGCTGGCGTCTGCAACGTTTCAGGAGTATCCGGTGCTGCAGTAGACTAGTGGTGATGGCGTCTGCATCGTTTCAGGAGTATCCGGTGCAGCAGTATACTAGTGGTGCTGGCGTCTGCATCGTTTCAGGAGTATCCGGTGCTGCAGTAGACTAGTGGTGCTGGCGTCTGCATCGTTTCAGGAGTATCCGTTGCAGCAGTAGACTAGGGGTGCTGGCGTCTGCATCGTTTCAGGAGTATCTGGTGCTGCAGTAGACTAGTGGTGCTGGCGTCTGCATCATTTCAGGAGTATCCGGTGCTGCAGTAGACTAGTGGTGCTGGCGTCTGCACCGTTTCAGGAGTATCCGGTGCTGCAGTTGAGCTCTCATTGTTATATTATCACGTATATTTGCGACAAATTTATTTTCAAAGCGTTTAATTAAAAATCGAACTTGTCAACTGGTACTAGCTTAACTTTATTTCATCTTAATATTAGAAGCATTCGTAATAAACTTGAATTTATTAAGGATAATTATACTGACTTTGATATGTTGTGTTTTACCGAGACACATCTTATATATGAAATAACTGACGATTTCTTACTTATTGAAAATTTTGTTTCTACTTATAGGAAAGACAGCACTGCTCATTCTGGAGGTATTTTATTGTACGTTTCGTCAAATATAATATCCAACAGAGTACACGAACATATTTTACCAGAATCTATATGGATTGAAATTAAAAATCGTAACGAAACCATACTTATATGCACTGTGTATCGTAAACCTAATAGTAATGTAGACTTCTGGAACAGATTTAATTTAAGTACTGTGCAATCGTTAGAAAGAGCAAAGAGTATAATTATAGTTGGAGATGTAAATGAGAACCAGTTAAACTTGAATAATCATCAACTGAAAGATGTAATGTTGATTAGTAATCTCACCAATGTTATTACAGAACCAACCCGAGTCACTGACAATTCTTTAACTTTAATTGATCCAGTAGTTATGTCAGATTCTGTTAAAGCACATGACTTTGGTATTATTATAACAGCACGGGACGTTACTGACCATTTCGGTACATACATTTGTTTTAATTTCAATCAAATTATTACATCATCATTCACAAGACAAGTTTTGAATTATAAAAATGGTGATTTTATCAAATTAAACAGACTCATAGAAGATACTGATTGGTCCTTTCTTCATAATAATAATTTAGAAGTTGCGAGCAATGATTTTACAAGTAAGTTTATGAAGTTAATTCAAATATGCATACCCTCTAATCAAGTAACTATACGACCGAATGATAAACCTTGGTATGATTCTGAGATTCGTCGAACTTCAAAACAACGTGACCGAAAAAAACCGTATCGCATTTAAATCTCGTTCTAATGCGGATTAAATAGCATACAAACGTCTCAGAAATAAAGTTAATAATTTAAAAAAATATGCAAAAGAACGTTTTTTCAATAATATAGAAAGTACATTAATCGAATCTAGTTCAAACAATCCTCGTCAATATTGGACAATTTTAAAACACCTTATTAAGTCAAACAAACATTCTGAAACTATACCCCCATTAAAAACTACATTATCAAACGGAGAAAGAATATATTCTGTATCTGATGTTGATAAAGCAAACTGTTTAAATGATGTTTAGCTCTACTGGCCAAGGGCCAGCAGAGCTTATGGGATGGTGTGTTGTCTGTCGTCCGTCGTCCGTCGTCTGTCGTCTGTTAACTTTTTTTCAAACGACTTCTCCTCAGAAACCGCTTGGCTAATTTTGACCAAACTTATCATGAATGATCCTGAGATGAATGCTTTTTAGATTTGTTAAAATTGGGTCAGCGCTACATCCAAGATGGCTGCCATTACCATATATAATTGAAACCTTAAAAAATATTCTTCTCCAGAACCGCTGGACAGATTTCAACAGTTTTTCTTTTAAAATGATCGCCAATGCCTAGACTATTAACATTATTCAAATAAAGTCCCCAGGGTCAAAAATAGCTGTGTCCCGGGGGTCCAAAGTTTGTATATTGAGGTTTTGCATGTTTTTCAAATAGACATATAGGACAAAAAATTAAAACATCTTCTTCTCATGTATTACATGTAGCATCAGCTTATGGTCCTCTACTATGTTTGTTCAAATGGTGAAATTTGTCCCCGCCCCGGCGGTCACAGTTTTACATAGACTTATTTAGGATTTTTTTTTAAAAATATTTTTCGCGGAAACTACAACAGCCAGAGGTTTGATATTTTGCATTCACTATAAGCTTATGGTCCTTTACCAACTTTGTTCAAATGGTGACCCTCGGTTCACATTTGACCCCGCCCCAAGGGTCACATGTTTTACATAGACATGTATAGGGAAAAACTTAAACAATCTTCCCCTTTGAAACTGCAAGATCCAGAGGTTTAATATTTTGCATTTGCTATAAGCTTGTGGTCCTCTACCAAGTTTGTTGAAATGGTGACCCAAGGGTCACATTTGGCCCCACCCCTGGGTCACAGTTTTACATAGGCTTGTATAGGGAAAAACTGAAATAAATCTTCTTCTCTGGAACCACATGGCACAGAGCTCTCATGTATTACATGTAGCATCAGCTTTAAGGTCCTCTACTAAGTTTGTTCAAATGGTGACCCTGGGGTCAAATTTGTCCCCGCCCCGAGGTTCACAGTTTTACGTAGACTTATATAGGATCTTTTTTTAAAAAATCTTCTTCTCGGAAACTACAAGAGCCAGAGGTTTGATATTTTACATTTATTATAAGCTTATGGTCCTTTACCAACTTTGTTCATATGGTGACCGTGGGGTCACATTTGGCCCCGCCCCAAGGGTCACATGTTTTACATAGACATGTATAGGAATAAAACTTAAAAAATCTTCTTCTCGGAAACTGCAAGAGCCAGAGGTTTAATATTTTGCTGTTGCTATAAGCTTATGGTCATGTACCAATTTTGTTCAAATTGTGACCCTGGGGTCACATCTGGCCCCGCCCCGCTGGGGTCACAGTTGTACATATATGCTTGTTTTATTCTTTTAATTTCTTTATTTTTTAATTATTTTTTTTTATATTATATATTTTTTTTTATTATTTTTTTTTATTTTTTTAATTTTTATTATTTTTTTTTTTATTTTTTTTTATTTTTTTTTTTTATTATTATTTTTTATTTTTATTTACTTGGAAAACCAGCCAGATAGGACCAGTAATGGCGGAGTTATGGCTATATTTTGCCTCTTTAAGACGATAGTCACTTGCTTCATTGATGTCATAAGAGCCATATTAGCCAGTAGAGCGTCCCACAGGCCCTCTTGTGCCTCTTATTTTGTTTCAATTGCCTCAATTGATGAAACGAACGCAGTTTTACCAAATTTTGTTACAAAAACAGATACCTGTTTAGACAATATTTCTGTTACCGAATCAGAAATTATGGATTTTTTAAAAATATTAGACATTAACAAAGCAACAAGAAACGATGGAATAAGTCAAAAAGTACTGAAAGAAACAGCTGTAACGATTTGAAAATCTCTTTGTATTTTATGTAATAGATAGAGTCTGGTCTCAGCGAGTTGGCTTATTTAAACACCGAGATGGGCGTAGCCCATCGAGGTGTTTAAATAACCAACGAGCTGAGACAGACTCTATCTTTTTTGTAGCATGGTGTACTTCGTAACACCGTGACGGCATATTGACCGTACTCTAAATTCCAATATGCGGTAGTTGTAGTACGGCTTAGCCACGCCCCTTTAGTTACCTTAAATTAAACGATTTAATGCTCTGCATTTATCAAAGGAAATGTCACCGACCATGCTACAAATAGTAGATAGTTGAACGAATCTTATTTTCCAGGACATTTGGAAATTTGCAAACGTTATGACACTTTTCAAAAGAGGTCTTACATATAGTTCGACTAATTATAGACCAATCTCGCTGCTAAGTTGTGCAGGGAAAGTTTTTGAACGTGTCGTTTATAAGTTTATTTATAACCATTTACATATTAATAACTTATTTTTCAAATATCAATCTGGTTTTCTCACAGGCCATTCGACAGTTCATCAACTTATCGATATATATCATAATATTTGTCAAGCTTTTGACGCCAAACAATATACGTGTATTGTATTCGCAGATATCTCTAGAGCTTTTGATAGGGTATGGCATAAAGCGCTTTTATTTAAACTTAAGCAAAATGGAGTTCATGGTAAATTACTTTCTTGGATTGAAAGTTATCTTAATAAAAGAAGGCAACAAGTATTTGTCCGAAACGCGTATTTTGAAATCAAAAACATAACCGCGGTCGTTCCTCAAGGCTCTGTGCTCAGACCCCTTTTGTTTTTAATATATGTTAATGATATGTCCGAAAATATGTTAAGCATAGTTCGTTTGTTTGCCGATGATAGTTCTTTTTCAGTATCCACTTCAAGAACTGATGATATGGAGGGTATTCTAAACCATGATTTTAACATTGATTCAAACTGGTCAAAAACATGGTTAGTTCAGTTAAACGCCAGTAAAACTGAAGCATTATTTTTTTCAAAAAACAATGAACAGCGTCGGCCTAATCTTATTTTAGACAGACAGACAGACAGATATTTTTTTATTGATTTAAACCTTACAAGTTTATCATCATATACAATATGCAAACATTTATTCGTGACAGAATAAACAAAACAAACAAACAACAAAAACATAATTTTGCACACAAGTTTCAAATAAATTATATTATTGAATAACCATCAGTAGGTATATGAGTGTAGTTTATATAGTTATAATGACCATGTTACAATCACTGTTAGAGTTACCAAAAGTAGGTACATGAGTGCAGTTTATATAGTAATAATTACTTTGTTACAATCACTATTAGAGCAACCAATTGTTGGTATATGAGTGCAGTTTATACAGTAATAATTACTTTGTTATAATCACTATTAGAGCAACCAGTACTAGGTATATGAGTGCAGTTTATATAGTAATAATAACTTTGTTATAATCACTATTAGAGTAACCAATAGCAGGTATATGGGTGCCGTTTATATAGTAATAATTACTTTGTTAAAATCACAATTAGTAACCAATAGTTGGTATATGAGTGCAGTTTATATAGTAATAAATATTTTGTTACAATCACTATTAGAGTAACCAATAGTAGGTATATGAATGCAGTTTATATAGTAATAATTACTTTGTTATAATCACTATTAGAGAAATCAATAGTAGGTATATGATTGCAGATTATATCGTAATAATGACTTTGTTACAACCACTATTAGAGTAACCAATAGTAGGTTTATCAGTGCAGTTTATATAGTAATAATGACTTTGTTACGGTCACTATTAGAGTAACCATTAGTAGGTATATGGGAGCAGTATATATAGTAATAATTACTTTGTTACAATCACAATTAGTAATCATTAGTTGGTATTGGTATTGGTATATGAGAGCAGTTTATATAGTAATAAATACTTTGTTACAATAACTATTAGAGTAACCAATAGTAGGTATATGAATGCTGTTTATATAGTAATAATTACTTTGTTACAATCACTATTGGAGAAATATGAGTGCAGATTATATAGTAATAATGACTTTGTTACAATCACTATTAGTGTAACCAATAATAGGTATATGAGTGCAGTTTATATAGTAATAATTACTTTGTTACAAACATTATTAGTAACCTATAGTAGGTATATGAGTGCAGTTTATATAGTAATAATTACTTTGTTAAAATCACTATTAGAGTAACCAATAGTTGGTATATGAGTGCAGTTTATATAGTAATAACTACTTTGTTACAATCACTATTAGAGTAACCAATAGTAGGTATATGAGTGCAGTTTATATAGTAATAATGACTTTGTTACAATCACTTTTAGTTACCAATAGTAGGAATATGAGTGCAGTTTATATAGAAATAATCACTTTGTTACAATCACTATTAGAGTAACCAGTAGTTGGTATATGAATGCAGCTTATATAGTAATAATGACATAGTAGGCAGTTTATATAGTAATAGTGACTTTGTTACAATCACTATTAGAGTAACCAATAGTAGGTATATGAGTGCAGTTTATTTAATAATAATTACTTTGTTAGAATCACTATTAGGGTAACCAATAGTAGGTATATGAGTGCAGTTTATATAGTAATAATGACATAGTAAGTATATGAGTGCAATTTATATATTAATAATGACTTTGTTACTATCACTGTTAGAGTAACCAATAGTAGGTATATGTGTGCAGTTTATATAGTAATAATTACTTTGTTACAATCACAATTAGAGTAACCATTAGTAGGTATATGAATGTAGTTTATATAGTAATAATGACTTTGTTAAATCACAATTAGAGTAACAAATAGTAGGTATATGAGTGCAGTTTATATAGTAATAATGACTTTGTTACAATAACTATTAGTAACCAATAGTAGGTATATGAGTGCAGTTTATATAGTAATAAATACTGTGTTATAATCACTATTAGAGTAACCAATAGTAGGTATATGAGTGCAGTTTATATAGTAATAATGACTTTGTTACAATCACTATTAGAGTAACCAATAGTTGGTATATGAGTGCAGTTTATATAGTAATAATTTCTTTGTTACAATTACTATTAGAGTAACCAATAGTAGATATATGAGTGCAGTTTATATAGTAATAATGACTTTGTTACAATCACTATTAGTAACCAATAGTAGGTATATTAGTGCAGTTATATAGTAATAATTACTTTGTTACGATCACTATTCGTAAAGATCTTTTATAATTCGTAAAACTCTTGATCAAGTTTATTAGTAACGAATAACAACCAATATAAAACGAGAATGGCTTCGCAACTTTCTATAAAGCATTATTATCTATTTCCCGAATTGTTCAAGCTTTTGGAATGACAGCCATTGCACAAGTATACTTACCACAATCCTTTTATCAGATGTGGTTTCGATTAACCAGCGGTAATCCATTAAATTGATGTATTCGGCACTGGAAATACTAATTGCATTTTCTGAAAGATAGCATTGCTATATTACAAACAAAGATACGTTACATCAATATGAATATCAAGTATATCTTAGTGATTTAAATAACATGACACGAGAACATTAAGTTTGACGAACAACTTTGAAATTTGAACGAGTAAGCTTTTTAGATAGCACAGCATAGAAGGTCTTTTAATATCCTTCCGCAGATATTGCTATTTCAGAAATATTTTACCTACGCAGCTGTCGTAACAATCGTAACAAGTTGCGGCACAATCACAGCTGTGCACATTTCGTTGGTAATAGTCATAATCAACTCTGGTACCGGTTAGTGTACAGGAACTCACTGATTGACACGATAGGTCCGGAGGGTTACAGGTAGTCGGATCATTTTAAACAAACATTGTCAAGTATATGTTACAGAAAAGTGAAATTTCTGATTATTTTATATATAGATAGACATTAATTCTCATATCAATAAACAACCAAACATATATCCATTTACAAACACACATACTCTACACATTTTGTTTCTATTTATTTAAATTGTCTTCATTAATTAAACGAACATATGAAAATAACTACTCGTATAATATTTATTTAAAAATAGCAGTTTGATTAATTTAATTTGTGGTCCATAGAAAACCATTGCACATGCAAATATATTGTAGTGTTAGAGTCGAATTTATAAATTCTTAAAGGGACACAAGATTGTCTATAGGTATATATCCAGTTTTACAATAGTACCTTAGTTTGTTTATTACATGTCTATAAGTATATATCCAGCTTTACAATATTACCTTAGTTTATTCATTAAATGTCTGTTTGTATGCTGATTTCTTGTATTCTATTAGCAAATAGAACAGACACAAATGCATTTTTACCATATGACATCATTTGTTCGAGGCATTCATTACAAATAGTAGCTAGTATTAAAATAAACCCACTTTAATAGTAAATTGGACGCCTCGTATATTAAAACTTGTATATCAACTGACCTTGTCACTTAATATACACTTGCAACAGTTATGAGTTATGGGTGTTACGGGTAAGATAAAGGAGTTCAGAAAAGCTTGTTAAATACTTCCCTACACATCTTTGTAGACCTGTGACCTCAATTAAAATAAACGTCATTATTTGAACAAATAAAACCTATGCTACATGCATAGGCTCTAGCTAGTATTGTTTTAGAAAGATGGTGTTTAACGTGTTTCCCTTTACGTCTATGTTAAGCATTTAATCTCAAGAATGGGCAAAATGTGGCACCACGGTCACCATGTTGAAGACTATTAGTGTATGCTACATGTAAATATTAGCCATCTAGTTTTAAAATGTGTAGTTCCAGAGAAGAAACAAGGTTCAATACTTTGCATAGTATAAAATTTACTCATTCGCGATACTTTTAATATGATATGTTGGTGCATAGAAAAGAAGTTACTATAGGTAGAAAGCGTTTCAAAATGATGTACGGAAATATTCCGACATGATTTATTTAAATTCATCCTGAACAAAAGGGGTAAACTGTGATCGATATCAGTCAGCAATCCTGGATTCTTACTTAGTTTCATATAACGCCGCCATTTAACGTGTCGAAATTGTATCAATATAACCCGATTTGCTTATTTGTACGACTGGTTAAACAGGCGATTAATCAATTAATTTCAGAGGATCTGAAAAAAGCGACGATAACACGTTCTAAGGGTAGATACTATGGAAAGTAATTAACACGATGAGTCATGGTGCATTGACGCAGTAGTGTCTGCCGACATGTAAAGGACTATATAGAGGATGCTTCGTGAGTGCTTAATGTAGAGGAATATATAGAGGATGCTTCGTTAGGGCTTATTGTAGAGGAATATATAGAGGATGCTTCGTGAGTGCTTATTGTACAGGAATATATAGAGGATGCTTCGTGAGTGCTTAATGTAGAGGAATATATAGAGGATGCTTCGTGAGTGTTTATTGTACAGGAATATATAGAGGATGCTTCGTGAGTGCTTAATGTAGAGGAATATATAGAGGATGCTTCGTGAGTGCTTAATGTAGAGGAATATATAGAGGATGCTTCGTGAGTGCTTATTGTAAAGGAATATATAGAGGATGCTTCGTGAGTGCTTAATGTAGAGGAATATATAGAGGATGCTTCGTGAGTGCTTATTGTACAGGAATATATAGAGGATGCTTCGTGAGTGCTTATAGTACAGGAGTATATAGAGGATGCTTCGTGAGTACTTATTGTACAGGAATATATAGAGGATGCTTCGTGAGTGCTTATTGTACAGGAATATATAGAGGATGCTTCGTGAGTGCTTATTTTACATGAAAATATAGAAGATGCTTCGTTAGGGCTTATTGTACAAGAATATATATAGGATGCTTCGTGAGTACGTATTGTACAGGAATATATATAGGATGCTTCTTGTGTGCTTAATGTACAGGAGAATATAAAGGATGCTTCGTGAGTGCTTATTGTACAGGAAAATATAGAGGGTGCTTCGTGAGTGTTTATTGAACAGGAATATATAGAGGGTGCTTCGTGAGTGCTTATTGTACATGAATATATAGAGGATGCTTCTTGAGTGCTTAAGAGTATTGAATTCATTAAGAGTGTTGTAAAATATATGATGTGACGGCTTGCGACGGCTTGCCGAGAATCATTGTAATTGTGCCAATGAGTTTAATTAATTCAATGATAAACTAGCACAAGTGTGAGTTTTTTTGTTTACAATATATCTCATAATGTAACATACCGTCAGATAACGCCTTAGAGCGTGAGTCAGCGTGACGTCATTGCCGTTAAGTTATACCACTAATTTACTTATGTATGTCCTGGCTGTATTGCAATAAGAAGTAAAAATAAAACTCTAACAGGAAAAGTAGCATTCAAGGACGACAGTCAACCACAAACACATACGGAAATACTGCACTCTACATTGCTCTAAGAAGCCATTTTATGTGATAACAGAATTGTTACTAGAGTAACGTTTTGTGGAAACTTCATATTTGCAGAATCTCACGACAGGCTTTACCCTAGTAATGAGATTTTATTATATAACTTTATAAAAATGCTCGTAAAATATTACAGCAAAACTAGTTTGTAGACATGTAGATAACACGACGTCGTCATCTCTACTTTGAGTAGGATAGTGAATAGATTCAGACAACGCTACACTATCCAGCAGCGATACTGAAATTTTGTATTCCATTGTCACAAATTGCAAATATCTAGCCATGAGGTTGGTCCAAACAGCCCACTTGTTTGCACTACAAAGAAACTAGTTTTGTTTTAATCTCAGTTGTTAATGGGCTGAGGAAAGAGATAAGGAAAAGGAAAAAAAACATAATTATTGATAAAACTAGAAATGGACCCGCGCATACACGGGTAAACCGATGGCGGAAGAAACGTGGATTGTAAGTGGTGCACAAGAGCGATTCACCCACCTTAAACAACAGACAGCCAGCTATACGTAAATTATCAGCAAAGTTTATACCAATAATGGAGTTTTCTATTAAACTTTCCCTTTAGTAACATCTGGAGCGATATCAGAAAACAATAATTTCCACAGTTCAATTATAGCATAGAATTACAAGATTTTAGATCCATAAAATGTGTATGAACTTTCATTTTCATGCATATAAACTATATCTATCCATAGTCCAAGTACACCTAAATTGAAATGATATTATTTCAATTATCATATTTGGTCCATTTTATTTTACATCCTATATAAAGCTGTATTAGTTCGTTACACTAAGCTAAACTATTCATTACTACTTTCGGTATTCCCCGTACCACGCACCTGTTATTTCGGTTATGTTTAAACGAAATTAAAAAATAAAAATAAAACAATTTTTAGAAAACAACAGCGAACTTGAAATCCATAAAGGGACGTTTGAATTGTGACGATTGCATTGACATTCTGACGTACCGAATTCCAGCTAAGACGGCCTATTTTTGAGAAATCGTGGCTAATGTTATCTTTTTATGTTTCGGAATGTACGGTATGGTACGCTACGGCTTTTACACCCACCCTACATAATATGTTTAAATGAAATTTAAAAAATAAGAAATAATTTCAAGAAAACAACAGCGAACTTGAAAACCATAAAGGGACGTTTTAAACGGGACGACTTCATTGACATTCTGAAGTACCGAGACCCCAGCTAAGACGGCCTGTTTGCCACTGACCGTTCATAAGCGGAAGCCCTGTCGTCAACCCTTTTGTGTTTCTGATGGCACATGCCTTGTTTCTTATTGACATTGTAATTGTTGTTTGTTTTAGTGCGTTTGTTTGGTTGATTGTGTTCTATGAAATCTACATTCCCTGTTCGATTTGTATACTTACTTTCATATACAAATGATAAGGTTTGGAAAGGTGAAGTTAAAAAGAAAACGAGGCAAGCTGAAACGGAGAAGTTTCAGTAAGAAGAACGTTGTGCTGTGAAGTGTACAAAGGGTGGACATATCGGTTCCGTTAGTTAAGGACTATATCAATACCGTATTGATGATTATTCGTCTATATTGCTTCAAACAAATCAAATAAACTGTTTCGGAGGTTATTAATGTAATCATACTAGTACAAGTTATTCCATCTCCGATGTAACCACAATTACACGAGCATGTAAAGGAACCGTCCGTATTGGCACAGGCAGCATTCTCATTACAATTATTGGTGCCTAGATTACACTCATCGTCGTCTGAAAGTAAATATATTTAGGTTAATACGCAAATAGAAATCAGCTATAATCAAAGCAATGCCTTTTTTCGATATTTTGAGACTACTTTAAATTGACAAACTGATAAAAAGAGGATTAGAAATGGAGTAGAGTCATAATTACAGCGACAGGTAGAACATGATAAACAGACGGTGCAACTATGTTAGAGATATAATTATATTAGTTTAGGAAAGCAGAGGTTTGATAGATTAAATGCAGTTAAAAAGATATAGAGGCAAACTGAAACGGAGAATTTTCAGTCAGAGAGTCGTATTGGTTAAGGTCTCAAAGTTGTTATGATGGTCACGTGATAATGACCAGTCCAGTCAGGCTAACTATCATTCAGCGTTGCGAAGCGAACGACTACAGGCGTGGTTATTGAAATTTAAAATGGAAAATGAACACGTGCCGACGTCTCCGTAAAATGCCATTAACAGCACATTACAGTTGGTTTTGGCACAAATAAAGGATAAAAAAACGGAGCTAAATAAACTCAGAGACGATTTGAGGGGAAATACGTTAACTGTTTCGTCGGAAGTGAGAAAGTTGAAAGAGAAAGAACTGTCGTGGAAAAGAGAAAGTAATAAGATACAGTATAATTTTAATTCTGATATTGGCGATCAGTGCACACAGCTTTCCTGGGCTATAGAGAACAATAAATTGGTGTACGGGCAGGAGATTGTACGAGACCTCAGTGACAGATTGAAAAAGAGAAATAAATTGAATAGGATTGCGGACACCTCAGAAGGTGGTTGGGACACCGTCCGGAAATACGAGATCAATCCGGTGGCGAGCGATAGCGACGATGAAACGAAAATTAATAAATCAGAAAACCGGGCGTTGCGTAAGCGAAAACAGAATAATGCGAGCAAGGTGTGGAAACACAGCCGTGTTTCAGTTCCTCCTGCTTTGCCGGGTACTAGTGGGAGCTGTGCATTACAGTGGGGAGCACCAGCCTATGGGGGACAACGTTATACTGGACCCCAGAAGACCTCTACTTTTTGTTCCTTCAACAATGCCATTAGACGACCAACAGGAAGTTGCTTCGGTTGCTGAGAATTTTCCCACTTTAGGAGAGACTGCCCCTATGAAGTCTGGCCCTTCACGAAGTCAGAACAAACCGAGATCCCTTACAGTCTAAAATGAGTTCGACCCATTGAAAGATGAGTATTCTATTTATAGATTTAATGACAATTGTTTACCTTGTGATTTTACACACGACTACTACGAATACGAGAAAGGCCAAAAGTCTATTATTGTGAAAGATGGGCTGAAGAATAATTTTGACTTCTGGAAAATGATTGGAACTAATGATTTTATTATAGATACGATAGTTAGTGGGTATAAAATTCCTGTTTTCTCTGCACCAGAAAAGTGCTTGTTGAATAACAATTTATCAGCTTTAAAAGAAAGAGATTTTGTTCAAGAAGCTATAAATGATTTGTTAATAAGGGGATTGATTGTCAAATGTAAGGAAATTCCACATGTTGTCAATCCTTTAACTGTGCCAATTCAAAATGGTGGGAAAAAAATATTGATTTTGGATTTAAGGCATGTGAATAAACATCTTTGGAAACAGTCTGTGAAATATGAAGATCTAAGAATTGTTCTTAATTATTTTGAGAAAAACTGTTTTATGCTCAAATTTGATATTCATTCAGCATATCATTTTATATCTATATTTCCACTTCACACAGAATTTCTTGGTTGTTCATGGGTAGATGCGCAGGGGATAAAAACGTTTTATAAGTTTTTAGTAGTCCGTTTTGGTCTTAGGTCTGCGCCTTACATATTCAGTAAAGTAACACGTCCCTTAATTGCTAAGTGGAGGGGTGAAGGAAAAAAAGGTAGTGATGTTTTGAAATGATGGGTTCGGTTGTAATAACACGTTTGAAAGTTGTTCGTATATGGCTATGTCTATCAAGACAGATTTGATCTGTTCTGGGTTTGTACCAAAGGTAGGAACGTCTTTCTGGTTGCCAGTGCAAAGATTATATTTTTTTGGAGCAATTCCTGATGCGGAGACATATTGTTTACATATTCCTGAAAGGCGTATACGTAAAGTTTACAATACGCTGTGTACTATTGAAAAAAGTGTTAAAAAACACAGAAGGGCTCATGTAAACAGTCAGGGGTGTAACTGATTGAAGTTATTTTCTAATAACTTTAATGGGTTATTTTATCAATAATTCAGGAGTTTTCTCCCTTTGAATACAGTTCGATAGATAACTTAAATAAGTTATGAATAAATGTAAACACCTTTCCAAGGGAAACAACTTATTTATATGATTGTTTAATTAACACTTCATTGTAAGATTTAAGTCCCTTGCTGGAATAACTATATTCAGTTATCAGTACTGCCCTGTCAACTATGCTAAATCAGTGAGCCTACAGAAAATGTGTTATGTTAAATATTTTAAAGTTATGAAAATGGTAAGTATGCATGAAATAGATCGCTATTATGGGTAACATGTTTGATAGAATATGTTTGAATAAAAAGGTGAAAACATGTTACAATTGTATGGGAAGTAACCCAATAGGTCTCTGCCATTAAGATGGTGTTCATTTTAATATACCATAAATTTAGTTTCTTACACATGTAAACTTAAAATGATACAGGTAACACATCAATAAAATGATCAACATAATCATGTAATATGTATAAACAGATTGCGATGTGTCTCAGTCTTATCCATCAGGCAAAAGTTAGAAAAATAACTTGTTTAGGTTATTAGAGTTTTGGAGCTTTTTTTTCTCAAAATAACTGAAATAAGTTTCAGATATTCATCTGTTTGTAAATCTGTTTTCTATCAAAACAATAATATTCCTGCAACATCTGATATTTTTTATGGTTCTTTCATCTTTGTTGTTAACTAATTTGCCATAAATTCTTCTCCGCAAGGTTTAGCAATAGTTTATTCAAGCTTTTTATTGTCAGGGGTGTAACTGATATTAGTTACCTACTAATAACTTAAATGAGTTACATAATAATATGGAGAAAGTAGCAAAATAGTTTAAAGACGTTATTTCTGAAAAGTTCATCACCATATTTCACTTTTGGCCATAGGCATTGTTTTAGGGTAAAACATAACTTGTTAAAGTTATTTAGTAAATAACTGAAATCGGTACAAAATAAATAAGTTATTTCTGAAAAGTTTACCATAGTTCACATTTGGCCATAGGCATGTTTTTTTGGGGGGTAAATCATAACTTGTTAAAGTTATTTAGTAATAAATCAATTACACCTCTGAGCTTATCCCCAAATTAAAACAAGACTGAAGTGTCTACATAATGTGGGTTGGACAGTCTTCCTTTTCAGTCGTATATGTTGGTCCCATTCCTAATCTAAACAAGACTCAGTGTTTTTGGGGGCTGTTTTAATAGCCGTTTTTCGGTCATATTTCTAATGCCAAAACATATCTTTTTTTTACCCAATTTTGAAGAAATAGAAACAATTTTGGTAAATATGTCACATTTATAGAGTACAAAACGCTTTTAATTGCCTCCGTTGACTTGGTGTACAGTTAACAGTATTAATGATAAAATTCTGACATTAATGTTTTAATGGATCTATTTCCTTGTTTACGAAAATTCGCGCTAAAATTCCCAATTGTTATGTTCCCAAAAAAAAGAAAAAACAACAAAATAACAACAACAACAATAACAAAAAACAAACACTGAGAGTTGTCAGAAGATAGCAGAGCTCACCTTGTGTGGGCAAAGTGGGAAAAGTTATGAACTATAGATCGGTTACTTTAACATGTGTTTCTTGTAAAATACGTGAATCAGAGAAAGCATTTTTTTTCACTTGAATTCAGAACATTTGATCAGCAAAAATCAACATGGCTTTGTAAAAGGTAACAATGACTAACAAACCTGCTAGAAACTCTAGAATCAGTCACTAATGATTAAGACAATGGTATATTATATCCACAAATATTGTATATCTTGTCTAACAAAGTGCATTTGATTCAGCTGAACTTGAGAGACAGTTAGTGAAATTAGAGGCTTAAGGGTTACAGGGTAAGGTTTTAAATTGGAAAAAACGATTTTCTGACTGGACGTTAACGAGCAGTAGTTATTAGAGGCCAGTCATCTACGGAAAAAGACGTCTTAAGTGGAGTACCCCAAGGATCAGTATTGGGGCCTCTTTTGTTTATACTCTTTATAAATGAACTACCAGATATTAAAATCACATTTTTTGGCGGATGATACAAAGATTTTCAATTCATGTAAATATATGAATATATTACAAGATGATTTAAAAACATTACAATCATGGTCAAATATATGGCTTCTGAGATTTAATGTAGCCAAGTGTAAAATAATCCATTTGGTTATGATGCTCCAGAAATACTTACAAATTAAAACATATAGACATTGAAAATTCAGATTAAAAAAGGGATTGGGGAGTTATTATCAGTAAGAATAGAAAGCCAAATGAGCAGTGTAGTGCAGCAGCAAAGAAAGCGCTGCAACGATACGCTTATTAGAAAACAGTGATAAAATAAGCTTTTTTATTATATATACCAGTTATGTACGTCCTCTATTATAATATTGTATTCAGGCTTGGAGTTCTTATTATCGTAAGGATATTGAATGTTTAGAAAAGAATACATCATCGAGCAACCAAACTAGTACCAGAGCTAAGAGATCTCAGATATGAAAAAATACTTTCAGCTTTAAATATGTACTCTTTTGAACAGGGACGTGTCAGAGGCGATCTCATCGAAACATTCAAGATACTGAAACATAAATATGATTTGGACTCTTCATCATTGTTTAAAGTTACTGATCATACCACACATGCAACGAAAGGACACAGTATGAAGTTATTTAAGCCGAGGCTTGTAAAAGGTCTGTCTTTGAGACAAAACCTCTTCAGCATACGAGTGATAAATCAATGAAACAGATACACTATCATAGATGAATATCATCAGGATCACGAACATGTAAAATGATTGTCTGTTAACAAAGTGTACAGTTATATAACATTATTAAGTTACTTATATTTTTAAGTGTCATGGGTTTAACATTAATACTACATCACTCTGCAGTCAACGTGGTCATGTAGCAGGACATTTTCGTTTACAGTAATATTAATTATGTCTATTTGCAAAACATAATGGCTTCCAGAGATGTGCTCTGTGCTTCTATATTTTTAAGTTACATAAAATATAACTCAAATAAGTTATATCAATGACTGCAGATCGAGGTTCAAATACAAAACATACACAATGGACAGGGAACTATTAGCATAATTAGCATATTAGAATCCAACTCTTCTTTCTGAAAACTGGGTCGTATTACAAATGATAAGCGGCATGTACAGTTTAGAAAGGTGTATTCACATAACATGCCTCTTGACTCTACTGTCACACCACACAGATTCGTCAGAACACAGATTCACAGAAACTCATTTATAAAATTTAGAATGTTATAAAAGTTATAAACAAAAAATGACATTTATGATGTTAATCTTTTCTGTTTTACAAGTAATCACATCATCAATATTATGCGGTTAAAATGTTTACCATTTTTAAGTTCCATTTAAAATGTTACATCGACAGGGTACATAGACAGTAAGTAGTGTTAACTAATTTAAGTTACTTGCTAAATAACTTATACAAGTTATCTAAATAACTTATACAATGTATCTAACTTAAACACGTTATTTCTTAATCTGAAGGGTCCAACATAACTCCTACAAGTTATTGTTTATTATTTACCACACATATAAATAACTAGATGTATCAGGAGGTTGATTAACATGTCATTAGCTTAGTTTAAACGAAAGATTCCCCTATTTTTGTTGGGTCATCCTTGTGTTGGTTATTACATATTAATATGGATAATGAAGAAAAATAACTTAAATAAGCTATTTCTGAATAATTAACCACATTTCACGTGTAGCCATAGGCATGTATCTTTGGGGGTAAAACATAACTTGTTTAAGTTATTTAGTAAAGTGATAAGTTATTTCTGAAAATAAATATAAAAGTCGAACATGAAATGGAGCTTTCACAGAACACAGTAAACACAAAAACACACACAACGACAAACATTACGTGGTCCCGCCTTAATTCCATTAAGCGATGGGAACGGTTATATTAGCAGGATTTTATAAGCGATATTTCGACAATAAAACACGTTTAAAAACATTGTTTATTGAAACAAAACGTGATAACCTGTTTAAAATTACATATTACATGTTTTAATTTGACAATTTGCAAACGTTTTATGCCGGAATTAAGGTTTTAAGCCAACCCCGTAGTGGAGTGCGTAGTCCAGTGCTACAGCGCCGAACTCCAGATCGAGAGGTGGTAGGTTCGATCCTCGCCGCGGCCACGTTATTTATCCTTGAGCAAGATAATTAATCCACATTGCTTAGTACTGGTTCTATACAGGAAGCCATCGAGAGTGATTAATATAAGTTGCAATAACTTGTTTCGCAATCGATGTAAAAATAAATATGTTTTAACTATTAACCCCGTTTTTCCTTCTTGGAGCAGGGGTTGGATGGGGTATGAAAGTTAATACTCGGAACACGTAATGGTTAATAAGGAATAAAGGTATCACACACACAAAACAGGTTGACAGTAGGGCTATCACCTTGGAACGGTCAGTGGAAAAATAGGCCGCTTGGGGATTTAAACCAGTTTATAGGGCGCCTCATACTTACCCTACTTCATCCCAAAATACGGGACAGTGTAAATAAAGAAACCCCGTCATGAACTATTCTCTAACCAAAAAGGCAGCATGTGTTTAACATGTGTTTCTTGTAAATTAATTGAATCAATATTCAAAGAAAGCATGCTTGTTCACTTGAATTCAGAACATGTGATCAGCAAAAATCAACATATCTTTGTAAAAGGTAACTACAGATGTTGTATATCTTGACTACCGAAGTGCACTTGATTCAGTTGAACATGAGACTTTTATTGAAACTGGATACAGGCTTACGGGATACAGGGTAAGGTCTTTTAATGGATAAAAGGTTTTCTTACTGGACGTAAACAAACAATAGTTATTAGAGGACAGTCATCTACAGAAAAAGACGTCTTAAGTGGGGTACCCAAGGATAAGTATTGGGGCCTCTTATGTTTATACTCTTTATAAATGAACTACCATATAGTATTGGCAGTAAATCACAGCTTTTTTGTGAATGATACAAAGATTTTCAATTCCTGTAAAAATATGAATATATTACAAGATGATTTAAATACATTACAATCATGATCAGATCTAGGGCTTCCGAGATTTAAGTAGCCAAGTGTGAAACAATCCATTTTGGTAATGATAATGCAGAATATATAAACAATATAGATATTGAAAATTCAGATTCAGAAAGTGATTTGGGAGGTATTATCAGTAAAACTGGAAAGCCAAGTAAGCAGTGTAGTGCGGTAGCAAAGAAAGCGATGCAAGGTCTCGGTTATTTGAAAATAATTTTTAAACACTCTGATAAAAAAATCTTTATTATTATATAATACCAGTTATATACGTCGTCTATTAGAATATTGTGTTCAGGTTTGGAGCCCTTATTATCGTAAGCATATTTCATGTTTAGAAAAAATATACCACCGAGCAACCAAACCAGTACCAGTGCTAAGAAATCTCAGAAAGACTTTCAGCTTTTAATAAGTACTCTCTTGAACAGAGACGTGTCAAAATCTCATCGAATGATTCAAGATACTGATTTGGACTCGGGATTTGAAATATGGGACACAAGAGGTATTGCCTATTCCTTAAATTCCCATAAAAATGTAAATGTAAAACCGAACATACGGCAAAATACAGCGGTGTTTCGAATATTTGGTGAATCGTTAAAGACCTAGATATTAAAGGTCCAGCGATTAACCAAAAACTCCGAAAAAAAACACAATACAAACATATGTACGCTCTGCTTTGAGTAACGAGTCTTGTTGATATTTAAGACATGGGTCAATTTGTATTGCCAGGAAGGCTATCCTATTCAGGAATAAGATGGACATTCTTGAAAAGAGATAACTATGAATGTTTGAAAATGGATACAAAAACATATATATTTGCTGGATGGGATCGTTAACTGTATCAGTTGATAATTGTATCGCATCGTGAGCCCTGTATATCGTGATACGTATCGTATCGTCATGTAGGAGTATCGTTGCTGCCCTATCAGATATGGCAGTATAAAACAATGTTCGATGCTATCTTCAAAAATATAAAGTATCAGGTAGTATTTAGCGAATACCTAATACAATATGCAAATAATATTTGCTATTGAAATAAAACTTGTTATTTTGTCATTAACACCGGTGCTAAACTAGATAAGCTAAAAAGAACAAAATACATGTATAAACAGATACATTATCAAAATGAATATCATCAGGATCACGAACATGTAAAATGATTGCCTGTTCCAATCAGGTTTTTAAAAATAGAACAACTCAAATTAGATTTCATAACTGTGTACAGTTATATAACTTTATTAAGTTACTTATATGTTTAAGTGCCATGGGTTTAACATTAAGAGGGCATCACTCTGTAGTCAATATGGTCACTCAGCAGAACATTTTTTTAAAGTAATATTAACTAGAACTACCAGTGAAGGTGATGAATACCCCGCGTTTTTGCTCTAGCCGATGATGGGCAAAATCAAGAATAATAAATGTTTAAAATATGTGTTAATTTTTTAATGTAAAAGAAATTCTCATTAAAACAAAGGTCCACAGTTGTGTAAAAAAATTAATTGCAGAATCGAAAACCCATAAATGCAGAGATACATCATACCATCACGTGTGAACTGTATGTTAGGTGTAATAACAATCCTTGAAACGTGTTAAAGTGAAAGCCACATGAAGTTGATTATTCAAATAAATAATTAGTCAAATAAAGGGTCATGATTCTGTAATAAATAAGGCATCAGCAATTTGTTATTTATAAGGACATAAGGTAAACAGTTGTTATGTGTACATGAAGTTTGGGAACACTCAATTCGAAAATGTTTGAGAAAAAGTCAAACAAATGGCCATAATTCTGTAATAAATTAGGCAATCAATGATGGGTGATGTACAGGGAAATAAGGTCATCAGGTGTTATGTGTATATGAAGTTTTGGAACAATACATTCAGAAGTGTTTGAGATATGCAAGTATTACAACTGTGTTACGCGACGGGACGGGACGGGACGGGGACGGGATGTGACGGGACGGGACCGGTGATATAAAGGACATAATTTCATCAGTTGTTATGAGCATATGAAGTTTGGAAGCAATCCATTCAAAAGTGTTTGAGATATGCAAGTAT